>CM058042.1:80576956-80635482 GCA_030169165.1 Centaurea solstitialis | reverse complement strand
TTAGTTGCTAAGTTTCCAGAAAATTCTCTCAACCCTCTCTCCTCCCTCCTTGCCATCGCCGCCTACCACCTCTCTCTAAACCAGTTCGGTTTTTGAGATCAGTCGGGGTTTTCAGCTCTACTAGAGGAGCATTCGTCGGTCGTTCATAGGTGGATCAAAACTCAAGCAATCCAGGTAACTTTAGGTTAATATTATTGATTAAAACCTATAAAACGAAAGATCGTGGTTTACGGGTTTAAACCACAAATCGCTTCCGCAAAGTTTTCGTGTTTCTCGGATCAGTTACGGTTCGGTTATCACAGTTAAACCCCAACAGTGGTATCAGAGCCACGTTTTTCGTTTTATTCGTATAAATTTATAGTTCCGTTAAAAGTTTTAAGCTTTTCGTATAAAAATCTGATTTTAGTCATCGTTACATCGTTTTTTTCATATAAACCCTAATCGATCACCACCATGGCCCCACCACCGTTTGTGGTGACGGCAACCGATCGCTACCTTGAGGAGCCACCCGGCCGGACCACCAATTAGGTGGTGGCGGCCGATCCCGTCGCTACCATAAAACAACCGGGCCGCACCACAGTCGCTGGTGGCGGCACCGGCCGTCGTTCCTAAGACCACCAAGCCGAAACCACCCAGATTGGCGGTGGCTGCGGCGGACACACACACAACCGTCGCCACCAGATGGGTGGTGGCGGGTTGTTTTTGTTTTCGATTTGAGCAGCGGCAAAAAAAAGGGGGAGGCGGTATGGTTTCATCGCCGTCGGCAATCGATGGTGGTGATGGTGGTTGTAGATCGTCACAACAACAAACCACCGCGGGCCGCACCACCAGATTGGTGGTAGCCGCGGCGTTTATTCAACCGCAACCATCGGTGCGGTGGTGGCGGGTATTATCGAAAGATCACAGCGGCGGATAGTGGCGATCGATGGTGGCAGCAATGGCTCCGGTGACCGAATCGCAACCACCAGAGACCACTTCGGTGGTGGTGGTGTGCAACGTCGCTTGGTGGCAAATCGGCCACCGCTGGCTGCCTAATGGCCGCGCCAAGCGGTGGCGGTAGCCAACTGGTCGCCGGCCACAGTCGCAAGACGCGGTGGGGGTGGCGTTGGCCGCCACCGCCAGACCAACCACCGCTGGCTGCCTCACGGCCGCGCCTAGCGGTGGTGATGATCGGCGAATTCCTAGAAACGCAACCACCAGAAACCACATTGGTGGTGGTGGTGTGCGGCATCGTTGGTGGCGAAAGAGACAACCGACCACCGCTGGCAGCCTCGAGGCCACGCCAAGCGGTGGCGGTAATCGATCGGTCAGCAGACCGAAACCACCAGAAGCCACCACGGTGGCGGTGGTGTTTAAGGTCTAGGGTTGGTGATAATAGGCTCGCGCCGCGAGCAGTTGCGATGGCCACGGCCTTCGCGACGCGAGCAGTGGGTGCAGACCAGGACTTTCGCGTCGCGAGCAGTGGGTTCGCGTCGCGAGCAGCAACCAGTGTAGGTTGTTGCGAGCAGTGCTCAGTTCGAGCCGCGAGCAATGGTCATTAGGTCTTCTGATAGGGTTTTTCGATGAACGATAATTTTTCAAAACGGGTCATAGGCCCAAGGCCCAGTTATTACCAGTTTGGTAAAGGGCTCAAAGGCCCAGTGTTGGACCTAGCTTTTTAAGAAAATCTATTATCCAATTTTAACCCGTGCGGTTAAAAGTTACTCGTATAAAACCAAATTATTTTTTAAAAGGAGAAAAGTCTTTTATAAAACTAACTTTGATTTTTCAATTTAAAATATTGGTTTAAGATTTATAAAAACAAGCTTGTTTTTACAAATCAGTTAAGATCGTTTTTTCGAAAAACATATTCAAGACATTTCAATAGATTTAAAGTTGTCATTTATAAAACAGTTTGTTTTTTATAAATTAAAATAAGGTTTTACGAAAAACAAGACAAGACCTTTAACGGATCTAGGATTATTTATCGTATTCATATTTATCGCTTATAAATGCATAATTGCATGATTGCTTGAATGAATACACATGTTTTTGTATATATCTGCCTATTATAGGATTTGCCAACTTAGACCCTTTTGGAATATTATGGGGAGGCCTGCGTGCCATTTACAACCCCTTTGTAATGATGACCATAGGACAATAGGTTCCTTTTTTTTACCAACGAAGAAGGCGAGGCCAGTCGGAGCTATGCGAGAAAAACCTCTTTCCTTTTCCCGGAGTTCTAACAAGGATGTCGGAGCCAGTGGGAGCTACGCAAGGTGTTAGAATTATCTAGGAAATAAGTCATTATTGGTCCTTAGGAACAAAAGTTGGCAAACCTATAATTAGTTACTGTGTAGTTATAGCTTTTTAACTGCGTGGTTGTTTATTTGTGATATATATTGCATGATTAGTAGTTTTTAGAATTGTAAGTTTTTAAAACTAGATTATATCACAAAAGGAAATGGTTTTAAATTTTGAAAATCACCAGTTTTTCTAAAAGGATTTTGAACGGTAGATTTTATTTAAAACCGGGAAAATTGTAAATAGATTGTTTAAAGACAAGTTGACAAAACAGTTAGCTTTATCAACTAGAATCCCATTAAAACAGATAGTTTTGATCAAACAACATGCTTTTAAAACAGTTAGTTTTAATTAGCAAGAATCTTTGAAACAGTTAGTTTAAAAACAAGCGCATGTTTGAAACAGTTAGTTTAAAACATCAGATTAAACAATCAGTTTTCCAAAAATTACAATTTTCTTTAAACTGGACTATAAAATAAAACCCCGAAAAATCATAGATCAATAGTGCAACCCATCTAGGGACACCTCTGGCGTAAGGTACGTGGGCGTTGTAAGTGAACACACCTTGAACGTCCGCGTTCAAACCGAAGCTAAAGGGGTTACATAACTCTGCGAATTATCTCCGGGTGGTACCGGCCAGAGTAAAGTAATCAGGTCCCCAAAATAGTGAGATCTATTTTGGTTCTGTTAAGTTCACCGGGTGGTACCGGGCCAAAATGCACTTAGAGGGACTGAAACATGCACGGGTAGTTACCGTGGTCCCGAAAAGATCTAGGAGTCATGTCAGTTAGATGTGATTGGTAAAAGTCCTTACCTACCGAAATAGTACGGTCTTGATGGAGTAAGAACACACCGCACATCAGGACGTATGAAATAAGGATCCTAGTTCAATAAATTGATCATTTAAGGGTTTATTGATATTTATTGGAAATTAATCTATTTACAATTGCTAAAAACCAAAAGTTTTAAATGTGTAGATGGCAAGCACTGTTACCAGCACTAATAATCTTTCCCTCCGCTCTATCCTTGAAAAGGACAAGTTAACCGGCCCCAATTTCCTTGACTGGGAGCGCAATCTGATGATTGTGCTCAGACACGAAAGGAAATGGTATGTCCTTGAAGAGCCTCTTGGGGAGGCTCCTCCGGCAACTGCTCCGGATGCTGCTAGGAATGCTCATAAGAAGCATTCAGATGATCTGCTAGACGTCGCCTGTCTCATGCTTGCAACTATGAGCCCAGATCTACAAGCAGGGCTCATAAACACAAATGCTTATGACATGATCTGCCAGTTGAGGGACATTTTCCAGACACAGGCTCGTACAGAACGCTACGATGCCACAAAAGCATTTAATGAATGCAAGATGATTAAAGGGACATCAGTAAGTGACCACATCATGAAAATGAAACGGCACTTGGATCATCTGGAAAGGCTTGGTCACCCGGTTCCGTTGCAGTTAGCAACGGATACTATACTCAATTCACTGTCAGATGACTACAAGCCCTTTGTAGTCAATTACAACATGAATAACATGGAGAAGTCAATAGCAGAACTACACTCCATGCTTAAGACAGCTGAATTGAATATGGGGACCAAAAACAAAACCAAGGATGTCCTGATGGTAATAGATGGAGGGTGAAAAAGAAGAATGGGCATACTAGCACCAGCAAAGGGAAAGGACCAGTTCAGGCCGTCCAGAGTGCACCCAAGAAAGGCAAAGGCAAGGGCAAGGGCAAGAAGGTCAAGCCAAATAAAGCTAAGACCGAGAACCGCTGCTTCACATGCAATGAGGTCGGTCACTAGAGGCAGAACTGCCCAAAGCGTCGTGAAGCAGGTATGTAAACCTCAGATATTTGTGACTGCTTTAGTTTGTCACTTCTTACTTGTTAATTTACAAGTGTACTGATACCTAGAGCAAATGACTATTGCAGGTGGTTAGAAGTGATGTGCCCAAGAATTGCAAGGATCCAGATGAAAGTTCATTTTAGACATTTATTTTTCAAGACAATTTTATGAAACAGTTGTTACTTTTTAAACACTTATAATTTATTGAATGGTTTTAAATTTTATAAGTTATTGTCTTGAATAAATATCTGTTATGCATGAAGTTTTAATTTTGACAAAGTCAAGTTTTGACTTAATTAGATCCTTGATATTGCCTATTATAGTTACTTCAATAGTCTTTATTAAATTGAAGTAATTTATATGAAAACTATCAAAACACACAAAATTCTATGTGTTTTTGGAAATAAACATTTATGAATAATATTTTCATAATCAAGTTTAATTATTCAAATGTTTAGAAGAGAATCTAGGATATTAACTCAGGCAAAGTTAATAACAGTATTTATAAAACTAGAAAAAAAATTCCAAGTTTTGGAATTAGGATTTAACAAAAATCCAGCTAAGTTTTATAAATATTAGAATTCTCAAGTGTATTACTTAAAATAGAATTGGCTAAGTCAATAGTGAATATTGAGTAATAATTGGTTTTCATATAGGTTAGTGGGAGCCCAATTTATTCTTTATCTAAAGAATAAAAGATATAATTATTGATTCAATATATCTCGGAATTCATGATCCAGGATGGATGAGAATTCATAAGATACCTTATAGTCAAAGGATAAAAGATCCTTGAAACAAAATGAAGTCATGATTGACTTTTAAATCAATAATTAAAGTGTTGGATTAAATATAGAATTCCAGTGAATTTACCAGCATAGTAAATGGAACCTGATTTCAGGTAGAAATCATTCATCTACACAGCAACTAAGGAAAGTTGCAGTTTAGTTTTACATATTCAGGAACTGGGAGTTATTCCAGGTCTCCAAGTTCATGGAATATGATAGAAGTCTAATTTTTGTTTTGAAAGTGTTTGCAAAACAATGATTAGCAGATACAAATAGACAGTGTAAGTAAATACAAGACTTGTATTATTTGGTTATCACTTTGATTAAAATGGTAAACTATAAATCAAAGGATTTAAACTGAAGATAGGTGATACTTCATTTTAGATCAGTATTTAACAAACGTTAAATAGATATCATAAAAGTTATTAAGAAATGTCATTAATTTTGTTATTATTACAGAGTGTAATATGGACTATACAAAATTAAATTCTTTATCACTTTTATAAATTTTGCATGTTTTATAATCCAGGAATGAAACTAGTTTTTCAGTTTTCATTCAAAATTTGTCCGTGACGACTTATCGTGGTGGGAACCCGATAAGGTGTTAAAGTCATTGTGAACTTTTAGATAGTTATGATCAGTTACTGAATAACAGCTACAAGTGTTGTAGACTAAAAGTTGCACAGATATTTGATAGAGTAGCAAATATCGGACGTGATCCGCGGTTGAGACTACTTCTTGGATTCTGTCATAAGTAGAGTCTCACAGTGGTTCCCTATCACCTGAGGTATCTGGTTTGATATCATGAGGACTGCTGAATATTTAGTGCGTTCAACCGCTGCACCGTAACAGGGTGGCTATAAAGGGCGTAACTAGATTCACCGGAAGCCGTGGTATTAAATGTGGATATGCAAGATGGGATTTGCACCTCTTCTCAGAAGAGAGATATTTCTGGGCCCCTTGACTGACTGAACATACTGATGAAGTGCATGGCCATGCCCAAACGAACTGATTAGTTCTTTGTCGTTTACCTATCAGTAAAAGTCGGATAGTCAAAAAACAGAATCTTGAGTATTAAGAGTTGACTCTATCTAGGCTCATACTCAAAGATGAAATATCGTGTTGCAAAGGAAGAGCCAAGATATACCCAATTTATGAACAGCTGTTTCATAAACATTAAAGTTTGAATCACCTATCTGGGTATAAGAGTTCTTGTAACCTGGTTAGCCTAAGTGCCTGTCTAGGGGCCTCCTTAGGTCAGTGTAATCAAGGCGGTATTGCCAACTTGCACAAGTGGGAGTCTGTTAGTAATTGTGTGCATAAGTTGACAAACCAGTGATTGCGCGTCCAATGTTACAAGACACTTGAGGGTCACACTTATGAGGACCTATAAATCGAATAAGTTAAGAAAAACCCAGAAATGGAAAGATTGAATTTATAACAGTCGGTTATAATTCAAAATGGAGGGATTAGATTTATAAATAGTCATTTATAAATCAGTCGGGGTATTTCAGTTAAAAATCTCGAAGTTGGAGGGTTGTAAGGAAATTATATATTTAATAAATATATAATAGAATAGTTTAATTAATTAAAGTCATTTAATTCATTAAGGTAATTATCTAGTATAAACCTTTTCTTAATAGAAAAGAAAAGAATGAGATAATTATTAAAGGAAACTGAGTTGGATGGAAACTGAATATTAAGCCTTATAAATAAACCTTATAGGCTTAAAGAAAAAACAACAATCAATTAATTAGTTGCTAAGTTTCCAGAAAATTCTCTCAACCCTCTCTCCTCCCTCCTTGCCATCGCCGCCTACCACCTCTCTCTAAACCAGTTCGGTTTTTTAGATCAGTCGGGTTTTTCAGCTCTACTAGAGGAGCATTCGTCGGTCGTTCATAGGTGGATCAAAACTCAAGCAATCCAGGTAACTTTAGGTTAATATTATTGATTAAAACCTATAAAACGAAAGATCGTGGTTTCCGGGTTTAAACCACAAATCGCTTCCGCAAAGTTTTCGTGTTTCTCGGATCAGTTACGGTTCGGTGATCACAGTAAACCCCAACAATAAAGCACGATGATATCGAACCATGCTCAGTTGGAAAATATCAACAAGAGCAAATTGGCCTAAATAAGCAATCTAGGATAATTATAATATTTAACAAATGAATATGTATTTGGTTTGGTAGTGCTAACCCACCAAGTATAAAGCATGTAAGACATAGATAAATCATTTGTTTCTAGAAGCTTAATAAGAATAATTAAGTCATGATGTATAAGACTTCCCTTTGGCGCAAGGTTTCTCACAATACCCTGGATTAACAACGAGAATTACTCTCCTATGATTAACGTTAAAACGTTCTACTAATTACTTAGCCTAGTAATTTCCGAAGAATGGGAAAATGCAGCTCATTAATATGGTTAACATATATCTATGGGGATCTAGATTAAGAGATATATAAAAGTAATTCATGGAATTACATTGACCAAATTAAATAGCTCTAAACCACAAAGTGCGATGAATTGTGCCCTTGCGTATTTTTTAAAAAAAAAACAAGTTCCAGATTTTCAGTGTAGCTTTATATGTCGATGTTATGAACATAATAACACTCTTGATGAAATAAGAGAAATCACAAGCTACTTAAAACCTGAATTAGAGATGAAAGATCTTGGGAAAACTTGGTTTTTAAGCTAAGACACCGAGTTTGTGGAATATTAATCCACCAATACGCATATGTCCCCAAATGATCAAGCTATTTAATATGGACAAAGCGTATATGGCTAGCACTCCCATGATCAGTCAAAGTGTTGGATATAAGGAAATATCTATTCCATCTAAAGGACGATGACGAAGAGGTTTTCGGAGCTGGAATTCCGTACCTAAGTACAATAGGCGTATTATTGTACTTTAGATAATTCAATTAACCATATATTATATCTCAATGAACTTGTTAGCTAGATTTAGCTTCGCTCCAACGCAACGTCATTGGAATGATATCAAATTAGTATTTTGGAACCTTTGACATGGGCTTATAATTTCCCTAAAGAAAGAGGGTTGGGGTTGATAATGGAACTTCAATTGTTATCTCCGAGTGACTAATGTGACAGTATGCTGATATTATTTATATAACCCATACGAAAATTGTTCCGAAATTGGATAAGGAATTACCATAGGGAACGTCGTGATTGCTTGTAAGTAAACTAAGCAAATCTTATGTAACTACCTATTTAAACTACTCCGACAGTATTACTCTACATGAGGCTTTTAAGAGTGTACATGGTTAAGGAATATCAGTACACATATTAGAGGAGTTAGTATTTCGGGTTCTATCAAAACCCTACATGCATAAATGAAAATAATGCATCATGTATCTGTTAAGATTATGTGCGAGACAGTAACAGGGTTACCGTGTCCAATGTTATAAGACACTAGTAGGTCACACCGCTGCACAATAAATTGAGAATATTTGGAATATGTGTGTGAGATAAATAATTAATTGATTATTAATTATTTAGAAGAATAAATAATTAGTAAAATTATTTATTAATCAATTACCAGTTTGATTAATTAGAGGGAAATAATAAAAAGGGAACTATATAATTGATTAATCAGTTTGATTAATTAAAAGATAATTATAAAGGTTACTTAATTGGAATCAAACACTGCCTAATTTATATTTATAAATAAAGGCTTTGGGGTAACAATTAATAATGATCAATAACTTAACCCTCAAGAAAAATTCTCTCTCTCCCTCTCTCTCCCCTTTGATCGACGGCAAACACACACACAAAACCAGTCGGGTTTTGTTCTTCCAATCACGGTGGTCTAGCAACCTTCTCACCGATTGTCAGTAGCGGTGTAACCCCTGCAAGCAATCCAGTTAGATTTTTCGCGAAGGTAATCATCTAAAACACCCTATATTGTATATGTCATGGTTTGGGATTGGATCCGTTCTTGGGAATCTGGGGTTTTATTCCGCTGCGTGTATGTTTTGTAGCCTCAAATTCCCATCAGTATCAACTAAATGAAATTAAGATACATCAAGGGTTATAACAAAAAACATATTCTACTTAAGTTGTTATACTATTAGCTATAATAAGTTCTCTGCTAGATTTAAGTAAAGCAATTAAGATGTCAGAAGGATGTGACATAATTTACTAAATCATTACCTGAAACCATATTTGGGAAACATGTAGATAACATTTAAATACAAATATTTCCGAACTCCCTTGATTAATGCATGAATCAGGGGGGGTAGTTGACAAAAGGGGGAGTCTACTATATATGTGATATTGGTATGTTGCGCTATTTCCTTCACCCAACGTTTTATTTTTCCCATCGGGTTTTGTTCCTTGGGGTAAGGTTTTAGTGAGGCAACACTATATATACCATCTTGTTTTCTTAACTCTCATGATTAATGTACAAATCAGAGAAAACATTAGACTAAAGGAAAAGTCTATACTGCAAAGAAACTGGTGCGTTGTACTCTTTCCTTCGTCATATTTTTATTTTTTCCCACTCGGTTTTTATTTTGGCATAAGGTTTTAAAGAGGCAACGAATGTGCACCACCACTCCTTTGACTCGGCACAAGGGGGAGTGTTGTAGGATTATGTGCCATCATCAAAAGGAAGTGATTGACAGAATATTTTCTATGTATTGAGAATTACCATAATGAATGTTTCCTTTTCATTGTAAACTACTCCCTATTTAAAGGTGTTAGAACCTGACTAGTTTGTTTGTAAAGAAGTCAGGGGCGTCTTTTGAAACATTTGTAATAGTTAGTTTAAACTTTAAAACAATACTTTGGTGCACCTCTTAAAAGAGTCATAGACTCTAGGGGTTGTTTTGTAACTTCGACTCTATAAATAGGGGTCGATAGTTAACGTTTTATAATAATCTTGCAACTGACAACTTTTGTTATATGCTTTGTCGTATTATCGTGTTCTTCATCTATATTGCATATTTGCTTGATTATCATTGTTTGAGCATTACTTAGTCTTGTAATAGCTTGCATTGATCCATCACATTGCATCCTTGTTGATTATCGGACTCACAATTGGTATCAGAGCTCGTGTTTTGGTAGTTTTGGACAGAAATTTGAAGCAGTTTTTGCTATTTTTGGTATTTCCCGAATCGGATCTTCAGTCCCGAATTGGACACTCGTGTCCCGATTCGGAACACTGAACTCCCGCATCGGGACTTCCAGCTCCCGTATCGGGACTCCACAAACACCCGAATCGGATCTTTTTGCCTCTCCCGACTTGGAAATTTGATCTCCCGCATCGGGACTCTCATTTCCCAAATCAGGACTTGGCTTAAATTCCCGAATCGGGACTCTCTCACTCCCGAATCGGGACTTGCAAGTCTCCCGAATCGGGACTTGCTGTTTTTCCCGCCTTGGCATTTCCTTTTTGAAATTCTCGAATTTCTATAAAAGGAAGCGCTTTAAGCGCGGAAGCTCTGTCAAATCAGAAAACACCAACTACTCAAAACAGATCCTATTTCCGAGGACGCAATGTCAAAAGAAATTATCAGTATCGGTTCTGAAACACGACCTCCAGTATTAGTCGTCGGCGAATACCAGCAATGGAAACGCCGTATGATTAACTTCCTCGACTTACTGGATGACAAACTGATGGTCTCTATCACTGAGGGACCAATCAGACCGACGGTTACTGTAGCTGAAGTAGCCAGAACTGATGTCACTCCCTATCTGCCTGCATATGAGGTTGAAAAACCTTACGACATGTTCTCTCATGAACAACGTGCTCGTGCAGCCATTGACAAACGTGCTCTCACGTTACTCACCATGGCTTTACCTAATGACATGTTCGCGAGGGTGGACAGCTGTAAAGATGCCAGAGCTATGTGGCTGGGCATTGAACAGCAAATGCAGGGTGGTGACAAGGCACTAGAAGGCCAAAAGGAGAACGCTATGAACGCGTACGAAAGCTTCTGTGCTCGCGAGGGAGAGACGCTGACTAAAACCTACAATCGTTTAAATATCTGTGTAAACGATCTGCGAAGACTTGGCTTGGAGAAGAACAAGTACGAGGTGAATGTAAAATTCCTCAAAAGACTGAACAAACTCTGGCAATCTGTCACAATCAGCATCCAAGTGAGCCAGAATCTTGGCCAGCTTGGACTTCATGATCTGTATAGCATGATGCTACCTCATGAAGAAACCTTATTCGGTAAAACTGAAAAGAAAATCGATCCTCCTACCTTGGCCTTATTGTCAAATAGAGGATCGTCCTCTCATGAAAACTACACCGTTGAAGAACCGGTAGTTCTTGATGATGGACTTACCGAAGAGGAGATGTTTCAGTTAGAGAACTCATTCGCCTTGATGGCTAAATTCCGGGGAAATCCCAACGCTTCAACAGATTCAGACAAGGACCTCAGTTTGTGGGAGGTCAGTCTAGCCAGGGTGGGTACCAGTCAAGAGAAAGCTTTCCAAGGAATGATCAGGGAAGAACAAGAAACTATCAACAACGTGATAGTTCTGGATACAACAATCAAGGATCTTATCAAGATCGAAGACAAGGCTACAACAACAACCAGCAACAGCAAAGGGATCAGGAGTACAACTCCAACAACTACCACGGTAACAGAGGTTATCAGGGAGGTAGTTACAATCAAAGGTGGAACGACCAATCTGGTTCTAACTACAACAATCAGAACCAGAAAACAAATGATGATGGTCGTCAGCACAACAACACCGGTGGAACTGAACCCCCACAACAGAACAAACTACCAGCTCTAGAAGCACCACCTGCAGCCAATCAGAACAGAAACCATGCTCGGGTTCCCACCTGCTACAACTGTGGTGACACGGGTCACTATGCATCGGAATGCAAGAAGAAGCTCAAAGATTCTGCTTACTTTGAGAAGAAGGCTGCCGTGATGAAGAAGAAAGAGCAAGGCAAGGTGCTGTTAGCAGATGAGGAAGACTGGATCATGGAACCGGAGGACTCGGATGATGAAGGCCCATCAGCCGTACAAGGACACTGCCTCATGGCTGACTTTGAGGAACCATGTATATCTGGTTCCCCAAACGACTCTACTGATGAAGAATCTGAGGTACATTCTTGTTCATTATTGTCAATACCTAATGAACTGTCTATGTCTGAAACTCTAAGACTTGAGAGCCAACTCCAAATGGAAAGAGCTCTCGTCGCGAGATTTAGAATAGAGAGTGCTGTGTATAAAAGTAGTTTAGAGGACCTCACCGAGAACTTTTACAGAATGGAGCTTGAGTCTGGGATTAGAGAATCTATCCTCGAAAACAAGCTCCTTGATCTTCAAAGATCTCACGACGAAATTGAAAGTAGTCGTGAAGAACTCAAGCTCAAATTTCACCTTCTTTCCTTGGAAAGAACAAAATTATTTGTAAAAATCGAAGAGCTTGAGGAAAATAATTTAAAGAGAGGACAATCTGAACATACCTTGAGTCTGCTTACCAAGCAAACCACTCAACATCCCTTTTATCAAGCCAAACCTGGGTTGGGACATTCAGAGAAAAGCATTCTTGAAAAAGCACCTGCACATCTATACAACTTTGACAGTATGAGTGCTTCCAAACCTGAACCTAGGTCAGTCAAAGGACAAGACAATGACAACTATGTGATGCAGACTGTGACCTTTACTGAGATAATAGATGGAAAAGCTGTATCTTTTACCACCAGTCCTGCCAATAGTTCAACCAGTAGTCCACCTTCCAGTCCTGTTGCTAAGGGTCCCATCTTTACCCCTGCTAGTAATCCAGAGAATACTTTCACTAGCTGGGAAGGCATCAAAGCTAGGACACCTAAGGTAGCAATGCCACCCATCAACTATGAGGATTTAAACTTTAGCTATGACACTAGGGAGATAGATACATCCGAGGACGCTGATGTTATCCAACCTTTGGATGTTTCCGCAACTCAGCCTCCTGCCCCAGTGTGTGTAGAAAAGGAATTGTTCCATCTTAGGTCCAAAGCCGTAGAACTTGATGCCTGTCGCCATAAGTTAAAGAACTTTGAGTCGATTCTTTCTGAAAAAGACAGCCATATCAAATCATTGGAACATAGTTATCATGAGGCAAATGCCGAAAGGATTAATATGTCAACCCAATGTGAGATCGCAGAGTTTTCTTGCTCATGTTTTAAAAACAAATTTGCGGATCTCCAAACACAACTAGTCGTCCAATTTATTAATAACACAATGGAAAAGGACTTCTTTTATGAAAAGGAACTGATGTTTGGTCAAACTTTCGCGAATCAATGTTGTCAAATCAATCAGTTGAAAAGACGGGTGTCCTTCTTAGAAGAATCTGACTCTTGGGATTCTTGTACCTGCAACTCACCAATCACACCAGACTTTAGGTCAACCAAACCTAAACTAGTACTAGATCCTAATGTTGTGTATGATGTAAAGGTGTTTTTGGACGCTGATGATCCTCCTTCAGGTTATATTCCAAGAAAACCTGTTTTGCCAAAGGCACCTGCTGTAAAGCAAATCAGTTCTCCCAAGCCACTCGCATCAGTGTCTGTGATAAACACTGAAGGTGGAGCATGTGCTGGTACTGACAAAGGGAAGTCAGTTAAGCCGCACACACCCACAGTAACACAGACACAGAATTCAAAATCTACAGATACAAGTAGCTTGGTGAAACCCATTAAGGGACTAGACTTTCATTCTAGTTCATTTGATGTGGGTGAGAACTCCAAACCCAAACAACCTTTGAATACTTCAAACCCTGTTTTTCAAAAAGCAGCACAAATCATGTTAGGATTATGTGCGAGACAGTAACGGGGTTATCGTGTCCAATGTTATAAGACACTAGTAGGTCACACTGCTGCACACCAAAATGAGAATGTTTGGATTATGGGAATTAATTAATTGGTTAATTAATTATTTAGAGAGAAAAAGGAATAAATAATTAGTTTAATTATTAATCAGTTAGATTAATTAATTGGATAATTATGGAAATTATTTCAGAGATAATTACCAAGAATTATATATGGAATCAAACACTGCTTGTTTTGTCCGTATAAATAAAGGGTTTGGGGTATCAGTTAATTGATTGATTCAGTTCAAAAACCCAGAAAAATCTCTCTCTCTCCCTCTCCAAAACCGGCGCCTAAATCCAGTAGGAGAAAGGTTCGCGTTTGTTTTCGGATAATCCTCGGTGGTGGTCTAGCAACTATCTCAACCGGTGCCAGTAGCGGTGTATCCCCTGCTTGCAATTCAGAGTTATTGTTCGCAAAAGGTAATCCACTGAAACACCCTTAAATTGTATCTGTATGGTTTAGGATTGGATCCTCGATTGGGAATCGGGTTTTTGTTATCCGCTGTGCATGTTCTTGTATCCCTCGATTCCCAACAGTGGTATCAGAGCCACTTCCTAAAACCTACAGATCAGGTTTATCAGTTTAATAGGTTTAAAGAAATTTAATTTTATTGTTCGTTCTTTGTTAAAATTAGATTTTTGTATAAACCTAGACTGCAGTGGAACGGCGGCAGTTAGCCGACCAGACCACCAAGACCACCGTGCACCACCGCCGGCGACACCACAATTGGTGGTAGCCGGCGGCTGCCCTCTTGTCGCACCACCACGCCACACCACAGATCGTGGATGCGGCTGTGGTCGGTCTCACGCACCACACCACCGTATGTGGTGGTGGTGGCGTTTGATGATGGTGGCGATGAACGTGGATGAAAGCCGCACCACTGTTTTGTAGTGGCGGCGACTGTTTTGGCCGCCGATCGGCGATGGTGGCGATAGCCACTGTCGTCGACAGTGGCGGTAGCGGTTTCCGGTTAAAGCCACCGCACCACCGATTGTGGTTGTGGTGGCAATCGACGGCATCCACAAGAAATTGAATCCGCCGCTCCACCGATTGTGGTGGCGGCGGCGATCTATGGTGACCAGTTTGGTTGCTTCGATCGATCGGAGGGATATGGGGGCAGCGGCGATCGCCGCCTGTCGAATCAAGGCCAGCCGCACCACCAGTTACGGTGGTGGCGGCGTTCGTTGTTTCCGTCGAAGCGTCACGGCGGCGGTGGTGGCTCTTTAGCTGCTGCCGTCGTCGTTTACCTTTGATGGTAGCGGTGGCCGTTGCGGTGGCGGTGGCTATCAAAGTCGCCGCTGCCGGCGGCGATTACGGGAGACACGGGCGGCGATGGTGATGTTTTTAGTTTTCGTTATTATCGTTAACGGGTATCAGTTTGAAATCCGTTTCCGGATAATTTTTCGAATTAAGGATCGTTTTTCAGATAAGGTTAAAACGATTCAGGATAAGTTTTAATTAATTGTTTTAATTAATTAGTTGTATAATTATTAAATTAAAATTCAGATGTGTTTTAACTTATTTAATTATATGATAAGTCATAGCTGAACCCTTTTGGACCCGTGGTTGTGTTTTTTTTTTATTTATCCGTTTTAGAATAGTTGGGAGGCCTGCGAGCCATTTACAACCCTTTTGTAATTTTAATATTTTATTAGACTAGTTGGGAGGCCTGCGTGCCATTTTTAGCCCATTTGTAATAATTATTTTAATTACGTCAAGACGGAGACAAGACGACGGCCATGGATCTCGGAGCCAGTGGGAGTGCCAGAAGTTGAAGACTTTTGTCACTTAGGGTTGAGACCGTTGTTTTTGTGTTGGCTCACAAAACAACATTAGTTTAAGGGTTTAAGCTATGACTGTGCTTTTTATATTTAAATTGCGTGGTTGTTTAATCTATGTAATTGTCATTAAATATAAATTGCCCTTTTTGAACGGATTGTTTAAAAATCAAAAGGATACAAATACAGTTAGTATTTGGATCCAGTTTTTCAAAGTTTTTGAAAAAGGAAACTGGCGATTTAAACCCTTGTTAGAAATCATAGATTAGTAAGTGCAACCCACTTTAGGGGCACTTCCGGTGTAAGGTACATAGGGCGTTGTAAGTGCACACACTATGAACGCCCGTGTTCAAACCGAAACTGGAAGGAGATAAAACTCTGCGAATTATCTCCGGGTGGTACCGGCCAGAGTTTGTCCAGGTCCCGGGTGGTGCAATCTATTTTGGTAATTATTTATTCACTGGGTGGTACCAGGCCAAAATGCACTAGAGGGACTAAATATGCACGGATTATTGATATCCGATGTCCCGACGATCTAGAAGTCGTATTTTCAGATGGGAATACGATTGGTATAGTGTTACCTACCATAGATCGCATGAGTCGGTATGACATGATCACATGCTTCCCGACACATGTGAAATATGGATTCTAGTCTAATAAATTTATTTTAAGGGTAATAATTTATTAGAATTATATAATTATAAACTAAAACTGGAATTTTATATTCTTCTGTAGATGTCTCAAATTAGTATTCCGTTTTATTCACCTGAAGAGTCACTTCGCCTTATTATGGGCAAGTGGAAGCTTACGGGCCATAACTTTCCAGTTTGGAAGTTACACTTGAGGAACGTTCTATGTGCCCAGGATAAGCTTTATGTGATCAACAAACCCGTATCACGACCTAAAAGCAATGCCCCTGATGAGGAATTTGCTGAGTATTTTAGATACTTGACAGATGAATCGGATGTAATGTCCATTCTGATTTTCTCTATGTCACCCGAGTTCACGGGAGATTTAAGAGTTAAATCATGTCACGAGGTTGTAAGAGATGTGGAGAACCAGCTAGGTCTCTACAAGCACACGGGAAAGCTATTGATCATGCAAGAGATTCTCTCCCTGAAGCTACAGAAGGGTCAGTCAGTTAAAAACCATCTTGTTGATATGAGAAGGCTTTTTAAATGTTTATCACGTCTGGGGTACAAGATGACTCAGGAAGAGTTAGTGTATCTCATGTGGTTCTCCCTCACAAAGGAAGTTCAGGACACAGCTAGTGCCTACATGAAGGAACCAAAGAGCGACGTGGATAAAGTTCATGAAGATATCCTGGCCAGTCTAGAGCCAGTACCCGAACCTGCAAATCTCATGGACACTGACATAATAGATGAGCTGGGAGATCTGAGTTGCCCAGAGTGCGGCAGCGAGGATATTTGCGAGCACTCGATAAACATCGACCAGATGGATATCGGTTTACCCGATACTCCAGGTATCTTTATGATAGATTGCTTAATCACTTCTTATGAATCATGGGTAATTGATACAGGCAGTGGTAACCACATTTGTAATCATTTACAGGGATTCACTAGAAGAAAGACTCTGAGGAAGGACCGTTCGAACCTACGAGTGGGCGAAGGCACTCCGTTGATTGCTGAAGCCGTAGGATCTTATAGTCTTAGTTTACCCTCGGGTCTAGTTTTGGAACTGAATAATTGTTATTATATTCCAAATATGATTAAGAATGTATTGTCTTTTGATTTGTTGGTAGACCAAGGCTTTTACTATAAATATTCTTATAAGATGATTTCGGTTTTTAAAGATAATATTTTCTATTTTAAAGCTACACCTGTAGATGGTCTATACACTGTAAATCTTAAAGACAACAATAGTGAAATCTATCATATAAGTAAGCGATCCAAGGATATTGAGGATCAGACTTACCTCTGGCATTGTCGTTTGGGCCATATAAACAAGAAACGTGTTGAACTACTCCTAAAAGGAGGTTTTCTTGGAAATTTCGACTACAAACCTTTTGATAATTGCGAATCTTGTTTATCTGGTAAAATGACAAAGCAACCTTTCAACAGTGAGAATGAAAGGGCTACTGACTTGCTTGAAATAATCCACACAGATGTATGTGGACCTTTCAGTCATGTAGCAAGAGGAGGATACCGGTACTTCATTACCTTCACTGACGACTTCAGTAGGTATGGATATGTCTACTTGATGAGACATAAATCTGAAACCTTTGAAAAATTCAAGGAATATCAGAATGAAGTACAGAATCTACTTGACAAGAGGATCAAGTTCTTACGGTCAGATCGTGGTGGCGAATATCTCAGTGATGAGTTTGACAATCATCTGATGGAGTGTGGGATTGTATCCCAACTTACACCTCCGTATACACCTCAGATGAACGGTGTATCAGAAAGGAGAAATCGTACCTTACTTGACATGGTACGAACGATGATGTGTCATTCTTCGCTGCCAGTATCATTCTGGGGACACGCGCTCGAAACAGCAGCACACATACTGAACAGAGCGCCAACAAAGTCGGTAGAAAAGACTCCATACGAGTTATGGAAGGGTAAGAAACCCAACATATCTTTTCTGAAAATTTGGGGTTGTGAGGTTTACGTCAAACGACCTACCTCAGAAAAACTCAAACCCAAATCCGACAAGTGTTTCTTCGTTGGATATCCCAAGACCACCGTGGGATATTATTTCTACAACCCTGAAGAGAACAAAGTGTTTGTTGCTCGAAATGGAAAATTTCTGGAAGAAAAGTTTCTCAGTTTAGAGAACACCAGAAAGGATGTAGATCTACAGATAGTAGACGAAGAAAACACTACACCAGTTGTTGAGCCAGAAATTCAACATAATAATGTTGAACCTCAATCAGAGCCGATTGAGGAAGTGCAAACACAGGACCTTCGCAGATCCAGTAGGGTAAGACAAGAACCAGATAGGTATCTTGGGTTCCTAGTCTCTCAAGAGAGCGGAGACTTAAATGAACCAACATCCTATGGAGAAGCTGTGTCAGGCAGTGAGTCTGAACAATGGCAGGAAGCCATGAAGGCCGAGATGCAATCCATGTATGACAACCAGGTCTGGGAGTTGACTGATTTGCCACAACACTGTAAGGCTGTTGGACGCAAATGGGTTTTCAAGAAGAAAACCGACATGGATGGAAATGTACACACCTTCAAGGCCAGACTGGTCGCAAAAGGATTCACACAAACTCATGGTATCGACTATGATGAAACCTTTTCACCAGTGGCCATGTTAAAGTCAATTAGGATTCTAATGGCCATCTCAGCGTACTTTAACTACGAGATTTGGCAAATGGACGTCAAGACAGCCTTTCTGAATGGAAAGTTAACAGAAGACGTTTATATGGAACAACCAGAGGGGTTTGAAGATCCTAAGAATCCTAATAAGGTGTGTAAACTGCTAAAATCTATTTATGGATTAAAGCAAGCATCTCGAAGCTGGAACTTACACTTTGATGAGCGAATCAAAGAGTTTGGCTTCGCTAAAAGTGAGTTCGAGCCATGTGTTTACACTAAGTTCAGTGGGAGCATAGTAACCTTCCTGGTCTTGTATGTAGATGACATACTACTCATAGGAAACAATGTACCAACTTTACAGAGTGTTAAAGAATGGTTAAGTAAATGTTTCCAGATGAAAGACCTTGGAGAAGCCGCTTATATACTAGGTATAAAGATCTACAGAAACAGATCTAAGCGGCTTATCGGACTTAGTCAGAGTACATACATTGACAAAGTACTGAAGAGATTCAGGATGGATGAATCCAAGAAAGGATTCATTCCAATGCAACATGGCATAGTGTTAAGCAAAACACAGTGTCCTGTTTCTAGTGAAGATCAGGACAGGATGAAATCGGTCCCATATGCTTCTGCAATTGGATCAATTATGTATGCCATGCTATGTACTAGGCCCGATGTTGCTTACTCAGTAAGTGTTACGAGCAGATACCAACAGAATCCAGGTGAGCCCCACTGGGTGGCTGTCAAGAACATTCTCAAATATCTGAGAAGAACGAAAGAAATGTTCTTGGTCTTTGGAGGTTCTGAGGATGAAATTAGTGTCACAGGATACTCTGACGCTAGTTTCCAGACCGACAGAGATGACTTCAGGTCACAGTCAGGGTACGTCTTTACCCTAAACGGAGGTGCGATCTCGTGGAAGAGCTCGAAGCAGGACACGATTGCAGACTCAACTACAGAGGCAGAGTACATTGCAGCATGTGATGCGGCAAAGGAAGCTGTCTGGCTGAGGAATTTTCTATCGGATCTCAGAGTGGTTGCCAGTATCTCGAGACCGATAGATATATTCTGTGATAACTCAGGAGCCGTGGCGCAAGCAAAGGAACCTAGAGAGCATCACAAGTCGAGACACGTGCTCAGAAAGTATCACCTCATCCGAGAGATCATTGGAAGAGGAGATGTAAGAATATGCAAGATTCCAACAGAAGACAATGTCGCAGATCCGCTGACAAAGCCACTAGCAAGGGTAAAGCATGAGGCACATGCGAATTCCATTGGGATGCAGTACCTGGAAGCCAGTAGCTAGTACTTAGTTTATAAATTAGTACTATAGTCTAATTTAGAAACAATGTAATCATGTAAAGTTTTTATTTCACAGTGTGTTGGAAATAAATGGAGGTTTTATTTTCATGATTGTTTTAAATTGACTATTTTTTTCATATTTAGCGCATCCATGATTTTACAAAGTTTTGTATGAAATCTAAATTTCCGTAGCCACTTATTGAAATGGGAATTTCAATAGGGAGTTTAACGCTACTATAAATACTTGATGATTTATTCAAAGTAGAGAATAAAAGCACAAGTGATGTGACCAAGTATTTATAGATACTCATCAGAGTGTTTGGGTATTGGAAGTGACCAGTAATCAAGTCTGCTTCATGGAGCCTCAGTCATAAGCACTGACTTGATAGGTTGTCCTTAGACCTGAGATACTCGGTTTGGGAACACGAGGACTACTGTACTCTTAGCACGTACTAACGCTGCACCGTAACTGGGTGGCCATACGGGACGTGACTAGATGCAGCGGAAGCCGTGGATCCAAATGCAAGTAGTCAAGAAGGGATTTGCACCTCTTTCAAAAGAGAGATATTTCCGGGCCCCTTGACGATTAAGATTGGCAGAAAACGCGTGGCCACGCTCGGATAGAATAACAGGGGTTATTTAGTAATATCCGTTACTGCAGGCAATCGAAATCAGAGTCAAGAAATACTTGATTTTAAGAAATGAATCCTCCACTCCATGTCTTAAATCACTTTAGAAATATCGTGTGCAAAAGGAATGAACCTGTGTACAAATTCAAGCGTGAATTGTATCTCTGAATATAAGAGATCTTATAACCTGGTTAACCTAAGCGTCTGGCTAGGGACCTCCTTAGGCGAATGATAACAGTTCAGTTACATGTCTAGCACAAGTGGGAGTCTGTTAGGATTATGTGCGAGACAGTAACGGGGTTATCGTGTCCAATGTTATAAGACACTAGTAGGTCACACTGCTGCACACCAAAATGAGAATGTTTGGATTATGGGAATTAATTAATTGGTTAATTAATTATTTAGAGAGAAAAAGGAATAAATAATTAGTTTAATTATTAATCAGTTAGATTAATTAATTGGATAATTATGGAAATTATTTCAGAGATAATTACCAAGAATTATATATGGAATCAAACACTGCTTGTTTTGTCCGTATAAATAAAGGGTTTGGGGTATCAGTTAATTGATTGATTCAGTTCAAAAACCCAGAAAAATCTCTCTCTCTCCCTCTCCCAAAACCGGCGCCTAAATCCAGTAGGAGAAAGGTTCGCGTTTGTTTTCGGATAATCCTCGGTGGTGGTCTAGCAACTATCTCAACCGGTGCCAGTAGCGGTGTATCCCCTGCTTGCAATTCAGAGTTATTGTTCGCAAAAGGTAATCCACTGAAACACCCTTAAATTGTATCTGTATGGTTTAGGATTGGATCCTCGATTGGGAATCGGGTTTTTGTTATCCGCTGTGCATGTTCTTGTATCCCTCGATTCCCAACAAATCAAAGGTGGTCAATCCACTCTTGCTAAACCGTCACCCAACTCACAATTTGCTACTCATGCATATGGGAGAACTCGTGATGGGGCAGCAAATGTGAAACCACGGAGGAGGAGGAGGAGGAGAAATCGCAAGAAGAATAACTCTTTTACTGCTTTTCCAAAAAGGGGAGGTCAAGATCATTCTGTTCTTGGCTACAACCCACGTAGTTGTAATTTAAACTTGAACTCAAAGTCTGTAAACTCTAATCGCTCTGCGAATTCTGAAAACTTTACAGCTTTTAGGAATCAAATCTGTTCAATGTTTGATAATTACATGCGTGTTGATTTGCCTAGTAATGCCAATACTTATCGTAAGTCAGGTGGTCCTCCCAGGAAAAGAAGTAACAAAATGGCAAAGCAAAGTGCTTTGCCTCCTGTGAAGTCTCCTAAGCCTAAGGAGAAATCCGAAAAGGACACTTCATCGGAAGTTTTAACTGTGTCTAATGCTAGGAAACCCATGTGGCAATGGGTTCCTAAACAGCCAGTCTCCTTATATGCATGTGCATAGGGGGAGCCTCGATGTTGCATACACCTAGGGGGAGCCTCGGTGTTGCATACACCTAGGGGGAGCTATTGTATAAGTGTTGTGTTACTAACTCTATCGGATCCAATCTGCTATGGATACCATTCCTACTTTTTCTTGCAGGTTGTAGAACCGAAGTACGGCTTCTGAATACTTCAGTTCAGGACCCGATGATCAATTTTACGACTTCTGATCACCTGTGTCAGAACTCATGCAAAATCCAAAGCAGGTTTGAGGCACTCGAGAAGACTGATCAGGAAAAGACAAAACGGCTGGAAGCTCTTGCGAAAGCTGACAAAGCTCGCCGTGCTGAGATCGAGGCCCTCAGAAAAGCTGACGAGGAAAGGGAGATACAATTGGAAGAAGCGAGACGCCTAATCAAAGGCAAATTCGTTGAAACAGATCGACCATCTGTCGCTGTTACTCGCCGCTCTCCTACTCCCGTCCTCCGTCTACAACCACCACCACTCGCTGAAGTCGTCCCCGGCTATGTTTCGGAAGTCGAGCACCAGATTGTCATCACTTCTCTCATCACTCAGATAGATTCTCTAGAGAGAGAAGTGACTCAGTACAAGCAACTCGTGGCCACCAGGGACCTTCAGTTGGAGATTGCGTTGCGGAGGGTCGGCGAGCTTGAGGAAACTTGCAAGTCTCAGGCTCAGCCCTCCAAGAGACGCCATGATGATCCGGATGATTCAGCCGCAGATCCTCATGAGGGGGAGGTACCGTCGAAGAGGCTTCGCCTAGACCTTCCCTCCGGCTCCGGAACCGCAGCCGATGATACACCGGCCGACACGGCCCCTCCAGCAGAGCAGCCCGCAGATCCGGAAGATCGTCCCACGGATGTTTGGGACTCTGATTCTGACGATGACGACCTTCCAGCCGATGCAGCGAACTGGAAGTATGAGGCTATCCCAAAGGTACGACCGTCCAGTTTCCTCACGAGAAGGTGACTCCTGCCATAGATCTGATCGATCCAAACACCGCGCCGTTGGATCCTTCCGACATTCGTATCTCTGACGAGGGAAGGAAGATCCTGAACCAGCATGCCCAGAGCCTTCGGTTTTGGAAGAGATCAGATGACACTGTTTCTAGTGCGGAGTACGACGCCTTTCTCCCTACGGTACAGACGCCCGAAGCTTTCACAGCTCAGCAGCCGATCAGACTGGGTTGGAACCACACAGTCATATTCAGGCCCTTCCTGGAGGAATCCTTCACACGGATCTTCCAACAGGAACACCTCTTCACGTGGTCCAAGAAAGTCTTCTTCGGCCTGTCTCATGTCAAGAAGCGTCGCCGCCGTACCGCGTACATCTACCAGAGGAAGCTCAGCTGGAGCGAGCATGGGCAGATCAGAAAGAAGCACCGGTTCACCAAGGTAACTGACGTCCGACCTTACAAATTCGGACACCAGCTATTCCTTGAGTTCCACGTGCGGATGTACAACCCAGGCAAGCCCGACGGACACCTCCGAGACTACATGTTCACAGAAGCCGATCTGGACAGCATTGATCTCGATGATCTTCTTACACTCATCAGACACCTTGAGGGCCCGATTCTGAAACCAGACTACTTCAGAGACGGTCTGGAAGTCCTCAAGAGGTATGTACGCCACACGATCAACCTCGCGCATCTCACAGACTATCAGATGGCAATCGAAAGCAAACAGCAGAAGGTAAATCTGCTGCGTCCTAACCTGGAGGCCAATCTTCTTGACCAATACATGCCCTACTTCCCAACGGAACTCCCAGAGCATGGTGTTGTGTATATCACCTTCAGGAAGAACCAGCGAAGGTTTATGCGCTTCAGTGAGCTGTCTAGCTTCTGTGACGGCACTCTGCTGTATGTCTACAACGGAATGAAGCGTCGTCTAATGGAGGAGAATATGCCAATGTACAAGGGCACTCAGTGGAAGAGAAAGCTGAACGAGGCCCTGAATCTGATCGAGGTTAAGCTGAAGGAAAGACTGATGCTGAGAAGGGTTGAGACTGCGATGGAGCTCCGTACGAGATCGATCCGCGAATGGGACGAGTACCTGCAGCTCTCGCAGTGGGAACCAGCCTTGAAGTATCCGCCGCCTTTCTGACTTCTTCCCAAAGGGGGAGATTGTTAGAACCTGACTAGTTTGTTTGTAAAGAAGTCAGGGGCGTCTTTTGAAACATTTGTAATAGTTAGTTTAAAACAATACTTTGGTGCACCTCTTAAAAGAGTCATAGACTCTAGGGGTTGTTTTGTAACTTCGACTCTATAAATAGGGGTCGATAGTTAACGTTTTATAATAATCTTGCAACTGACAACTTTTGTTATATGCTTTGTCGTATTATCGTGTTCTTCATCTATATTGCATATTTGCTTGATTATCATTGTTTGAGCATTACTTAGTCTTGTAATAGCTTGCATTGATCCATCACATTGCATCCTTGTTGATTATCGGACTCACAAAAGGGCTTATGATTAATGAGAAATATAGACTTCATTCTCTCTATTCTTTGTTGTTGTTCTCTTTCATTTAACAACTTTAACACATATTTGTAGTTATTCTCCACGAATAATTATATATTGGGTTATGTTCATTAAAGTGTATCCAACTTGTCACCAAAAGTTATTGTATGTACTGAACTTGAAAAATTACCTTTTGACATGTCAAACTTTTAAAAAACTCTATTATGTGTATCCAACCTGTTATTGCAGGTTACATGTTGACGTGGCACCGGTTTTTCGGCAACCACCCCTCCCACCGGCGACCCTTTCTGGCGCCTCCCTTACTCCGGCGACCATTTTCCGGCGTACCTCTCTCTCTACGCCCTCTCCTCCGACCACACCTCCACCTTCCAACTCTCCTCCTTTGACCCCATCTCCTCTCAATGGAAGTGGGTCTTGAGGATGGTGGTGGTTGTGGCCAGAAACATTTTCGTCGGAGATTGTTGCTCGTTGAAGACCGAAGCTTCTGGATTGCCGGCGACTGAGATGGTGGGTTACAGGGGTGGCCGGAGATGGTGGGTTACACAGGTGGCCGGAGATGGTGGTGTTTTAGGGGTGGCCAGAGATGGTGGGTTACACGGGTGGTCGGAGATGGTGGTGTTGCAAGGGTGGCCGGAGATGGTGGGTTACATGGGTGGCCGGAGATGGTGGTGATGGAGGCTTGGTGGCTGGAAACGTCTTGGAGATAGTGATGGAAGTGGGTCTTGAAGATGGTGGTGGTGGCCGGAAACGTTTTCGCCGGAGATTGTTGCTCAGTGAAGACAGAGATTGTTGCCGGAGTTTGTCGCCGGAGATGGTGGGTTAGAGGTTACCTGCTTAGCAGGTAACCGAATACACACAATAGAGTTTTTTTTAAAGTTTGATACGTCAAAAGGTAATTTTTCAAGTTCAGTACATACAATAACTTTTGGTGATAAGTTGGATACACTCTGGTGAACATAACCCTTATATATTTTATCAACTTGAGTTTATTCGGGTTTTCTAGAGATGGAAGCAAAAGCATTCTTTGTGTGTGATCTTATGGGTTTACATACTCCTTAGCAGTATCCTATGTGACGTGTGCCTTGGGCATGTAATAACTTACATTCTCCCACTTGCATACGATACACACTAACACAGACGTTGGTAAGCGTCTAGCAACACGTCACCGCCCCCAAGGCTATATAAATGTGCTCTTTGTTTGAGCAATTTGATTAATCCAATAAAAATTATAGTTGAATCTTCATTATCCTTTTGCTTCACGATGTTTATTTTGAACTTAAGGCATATATATCTATCTCATCCTTTATAGTACAAAAACAGGTTTAATTTTAGTAACTTTAATATCTCAAATAAAATAGATTAACCTTTTTAGAAGGGTAGTGATCCCTACACAACAAAAATTAACCATCCACAATAATTTCATGTGAAATGACAAGTTTACCCTTGCCTTTTTGTCACTCTTCTTCCTCCTTGCTCCTTCCCGATTACACTTCCTTCCCCCATTTCTTTCACTTCCATTTCCATTCTTTCTTTCACTTCCATCTCCATTCTTTCTTTCTTTCGCTTCCATCTCCAACGATGTCGTCGGAAACATCACTGCCTCCTCCACCGATGTTGTCGGAAAAATCACTGCCTCCTCCACCGGCGAATGACCTAATCCTAACAAATGTCCGATCTCGTGAACTGCCACCGATTCCAGATCCATTGTTGCCGGGATCCCGATGCAAACTTCGTCGTTTCATAGTTGTCGAAATCCTCGTCGTCGACGTGGTTTCCGCCGCCGGCCACCTCTGCTCCTCGTATTTGGTTTGGGCCTCGCATTTGTATTTTCATGTGTCGGCCACCTACTACTCGCCACCTCTGCTCCTCTCCGGCCACCTACTGCTCGTTGCCGGCCACCTCTGCTCGCCGCCGACTACCCTGCAATTTCTCTGTTTCTTCTTCGCTCGATTTCGATTCCTTCACAGATAATTGTTTTGTTTTCTTCACAGATTACTGTTTTATCCCCTTATTATTGGTTTTTCCCTTCATAGATTAACGGGGGAAAATGGTGTAATTGGGGAAAGAGAAAAGAGGAAGAAGGAAAGGCAAGGGTAAAATTGTTATTTTACATGAAATTGTTGTGTGTGGCTAATTTTTGTTGTGTAGGGATCACTACCCATCAATCATTTAATTTGAGTTAAGATCCATATTTTATCCTATTTTCATAAATGGTTAATGCACTGTCTGTGAAAATAGGTTATTTAGGTAGGCATCATTTAATTACGTTCAACTTAACTTTTAGATGTTCGTGGGATTCTATCTGGTATATCATATATCAAAATTGGCACATTTGATCTCACTTCTACACCTTAAAAATACCCATAGATGGTTAATGTGTTGTCTATGAAATTTTTAAGTAAACTAATCATACTAAGGTATTGTGATCCCACCCAAATTCTTAACTTAGGGTTTACTGGAATCAGTCGTCCAAAAACACGACTATTTAACTGAACGGTTAATGTGTTGTCCACTTAAATTTTGTTATTTTGGTGCATTGTCTCACACTACAATCTCTAACATGATTAGCTAGACTTTGACCATATCAGAATTTTGTAAGCTTAACAATTACCTTAAATGGGTGGCGTATACTTTACGTTTGTAAAAGGTTTGATTTAAGAAAATATTCTTCTACTTTTAAAACATTTAATTTTTCTATAAAAATCTATGTTTTAAAAGTTTGTCCACAAATCAGTTTAATTTTTATAAACATATCAAATTTAAAATATCATATTTACTACTCATTTGTAATTTATCTTATGTTTGATTTTATTTTAAAACCCTTTTGCATTTATAAACAAATAAACTATAAACATAAAATAAAAAACCACACTAAAATATAATATATGGTTTCGCTCCTAATATGGTGTTCGTGAGCCAATACAACAACCATGTTCAGTCTAAGACGTCTTCTAGCTCCCACTGGTCTCACCATCCTGATGAACTCCAGGAACTTCATCTTGATTCTTGAAACACCGCCTTCGGAAGGTTATAAAAATTAAAATAGAATTGGTTTTCTATAATTAAGGCTATGTTTGGCAAATTAGCTGATAAGCTAGCTTATGGCTAATAAGGTAGCTGATGAATAAGATGCATTTAGCAAAAACTAGCCGATAAGGTAGCTTATGACTCTAAAATAACCAAAAAAAAAAAATTGTTTAAATAGTTAGTAATGTAAAAAGTAAAAGGGTATATTTGGTATTAAAAAAAAAAAAGTCTCATAATTACAATAAGTCACCAAAACACTACTCAAATTAACTTTTCAAAAAGCTGACTTGTAAGCTAGCTTATGGTTCATCCAAACATATACCTAGAGTTGTTTATGAGTATCTTCGTGGTGGCCTTGATTTTACTAAAGATGATGAGAACGTGAACTCCCAACCATTATGCGTTGGAGAGACCGTTTGACTTATAAGCTAGCTTATTTTTACCAAACAATGCGTAAGGAACCATGGACTACCACAAAGAACGATAAAAAAACAGCCCGCTACCACCAGCCATTGCTTAGGAGATCGATCAAACCGCTAAGGACCACGACAATGATGCATTTAATTAAATTTAACAAATTTATTTGGAGAGTGTTATTTTGAACACAAAAGACTGATATGATAATAATGATAATGATAACAATAATCATAATAATTCAGTCAAGAGTAAATAGAAATGTACCATATTACAAATATATGCTCTGGAATGATAAAAGGAAGAATACTTGTAAATAATATGCCAACAACAAAAGGTTTTCAAACTCAGTAACTGATAATCATCAAACAAACATACCACCAAATTTCAAATACAAGAGCTAATCATCATCGTCAAGCACACTCCGACGCCTTTGAATCTGACAAAAATACAAAACAACAAACTCAACTTCAGTTTCAGTCACTTGAACCAAATCAAATCAAACCAAAAGTAAGTTCTAAATGACGTTATGACGACAAGGTCAAGCCTCCAGCCTTACGAGTTACTGAGTTACTGCATACCCATGAAATTTCTCAAGGCGCATGTGTTTTGGATAATATAACTTAAATTCATATTAAGTTATAAAACTATAAAAGAAAGTAGGACCATTCATATCAAATATTATACAAGAAAACGATCACATAAAACTTACTGTAACTTTGGTCTGTTTGGTTGTTTGGTTGTTGATTTGTTCCAACAATGAAATGAGCCTCTCTTCCGAAACCTGCATATGTGAACAAATCAATACACACAACTCACATTATTCGGACTACGTAAATAAATATAGTTCACTATAATTAACATGTATCAGCTACCTTCTCGGCAATCTGACCCATTTGAGCAGCCCTTAGTATAACGTCTTCAACTCCGCGGGCCTTCTCAGGTTTCACTAACGCTATTCGAGCAACTGCAAATGATAAATTCAGCTACAGATCAAATCTTTCACATCAATAACAATAAAAAGCAATGACAACACCACTAAAAATACATTACATGGAAAGAGATCTTTAACTACTAAACCTCATGCTAAATAGTCTTAAACTCTTAATACTGCCACAGTCCCCTACTATCAAATCAAAACTCTCAAATCATTTAAATAAAATAACATTCTATTATGTTCTTTATCCCTAATTTGACACATCAAATTGACAATGTCTAAACCTAGCAAGTTAAACTCTCTTTTTGAAGGCATATTTGATACTCCCTCCGTCCCAAAATTATTGTCCAGTTTTGACTTTTGAAAGTCTGTCTTTCTCGACTTTGACCTTAAATATTTTTGTTTGTGTTATATAATACTTGATGCAAAATATATGAATGGGTTGTGTTTTTAATGTATTTTCATCGGTATAATTTTCATCAAGTATTATATAACACAAACAAAAATATTTAAGGTCAAACTCGACAAAGAAAGACTTTCAAAAGTCAAAACTGGACAATAATTTTGGGACGGAGGTAGTACTTAGCAGGTAATGCACAATTCTTTAATAATGGTCTTTCCGGCAAATTCCACCAAAATGGAACCAACTTCGCTTTCATTCTTATTTGGTGAACCAACTATGAAAACCTGCATTCCTGGAAATCTGGAACCAACTTTTAAAACTTCTCATTTAAGGGATCCGGTGACCAAATTCATATTCCGAAGATAGAAATGTTTTCCAAGATTTAAAAAAGAGCAAATTTGGTTCTCTGGAATGAGAAGTTTTGAAAGTCAATTCCCAAAAATAGAAACAAACACAGTTTTTTTTTCCTTTTTGATGATATTTTCCTTTGATCTAATATAAGTTTAGCATAATCTAATCTCTTCCCGATCGGTGCACTCAAATTATGCCGAGTATACAAGTCACAAGGATGACAAATACACCAATAACATGCATGAACCAAAATTTTAACAAATAAAGGCACGGATCTACATGTCAGAAACAGAAGCAAACAGACATAAGGTGTGCATCTTCCTTCCCCAGATAGAGTGTTAAAACTGTTGGATGTAAGTCAAAGAATGGATTTATATGTTAGCCATGAAAAGGTCCAAAGTGAAATACAATTAGGAATGACTACTTCTAATCGGCTTCAACATCGATATAGGTTTCTCGGTCTTTAATATAAATATTGACGAATATAACACAGAAATGATCTTGTTACAAGTAGGCACGCCGTACACAGTCCATAATTCCCTATCAATTTTGATTTTCGAGATGCATTAGGTTTGATTTCGAAAATCATGTGTACTTGTTTTCTAAACAGATCTGATAGTTTGTATATTGAAGAAGATCCCATCCCCCATCCGTAACTCCCACCACAAATGGGATATAATCATATCATGGTTCTTTAGTGAAATAAATAAACCATAGACATCCAAAAATGTTACGGGCTTACAGCAAACTTCTTTATATTATGTAAAGTAATCAATTGCTACTTGAAATTTGTTGTAGCCTTTATAATATACCATATATGGTAAAAAAAAAGGTATCAATCTAAAACAAAGTTGCAGATTTAAACAAGATGAATGTGAGCAAGATAAAAGATATAAAATGTTAATTGAAGGAAGTTATATATAAACGCCAATCTACATAACGATAATAGAGTTAGTTGTGTTGCTACAAACACAAGCAAAATTTTATCCATTATCAAGATCGGGTGAAGTAAAACTTTAAGGTTCTGACAGTATGTAACCCATTGATAACAGTGGGTTGTTGATCTCAATGATTTAGTGCAATGTATGTATATTATCACTGTCGCATATTCACGTGTCTTACAAACTGAGAACAAGTAAATACAACTTTTGGGCTTTTGGCATCTTCAATAATTACATCTAGTGACTGACAACCAAGCCATAGTCAATTTTTGAATCTTTAGATCACATTAGAACGGTATGTGAACCTCAAGGTACATCTCATGAATCATGTGACCGGAAGTAGGATTACGAGCTTAGACTGATGGTATCACACACTTCTGAATCATGGTTAGTGGACATCACAAGCCATCCATCCAAAATCAAGCCAAAGTTAAAAAAATTGGAAATATTTTTGTTAAGTTTGCACTACAGACTACTCTTTGCTTTTCAACATTTTACCCTCACCATTTTCACTTTGTATTTCTCAGTTTATCAAAGTGGTTTTCTGAAGTGAAATCACCAAAACTTCGAAAAGGCCAACTGAAAATCCATACCAAACACAACTAATACACATGTCCAAGTTACGTTGGCAGTGCATTATATTTATACATTTGTTCATGAAGAACAAACCATTTACATGAAGAGAGCAGGCGAAGCAATAGTTGCATACCACTACTGTCATATTCAACTATATCACAACTTTCAAGATACAGGAGTTAAATTCTGAATCCTATGAACACATTGAGCTTTAGAAGAATCCTAGTGACTAATGGCACCTTTCGTTTTCTAACAGAAAAGACATCATTGCCTGACTACAATGCACTTGTTGGATTGATTCAGGTAATTTCCCACTAAGTGATTCTTATTAATCATATTCGAGCACACATGCATGCAAAATACCAATGTAACTTACATATAAGGAGACACTTTTTGGAACTAAAATTTAGAAGCATAAAAAGGGCATCACATTCTCTTATAATGGTTTGAAGAGCTTCGCCATCAAAAGAAAAGATGGATCCTGAAAAAATATATAAATAAGTCCAAATGCAAACATACTTACGTCTTTCACGTGCTTGTGATGTCAATATCTGACTAAGCATCAGCTGCCTTTGCTCATCTGCCTCCCTGGATTTTAATTAGTCCAAATCAGCAAGAGCAAGCAAACAATAATAACTCGCTTTGTACTTAACTATATGCCTGCTAATTCTTTTTAGCTGATAATTAACCCTTGACAAACAAACAAATTAAAAAAATGGTCTAACACATCCAATGTTACATCCATAACTTAAAGCATCTTTTATTTTACATTAGCTATGCACATAATGTACACAAAGAGCAACCATAAGAGAATTGGTGGAATAATGATTAAAAAAACATTAGTAGAATAATCATGTAATGTTTCCAGAAAGGAAAAAAAAGCATAACGGCAGCCTCGGCCAACCTATTTCCTTGCTCTACTAGCAACCTAAACATTGGACACTTACTTTGAGGCAGAGAGACTACATGAATATTAAGAATATGAACCAACTGATGTTACTAATTCAAGTCGAAAAACAACCTTTTTGCTTCATCCTGGGCCTTCTGCTGATCAGGGTTTTGCTGACTTCCCTGTTTATAGCAAGTTCGATCGTAAATACTTTTGTGTTAAAAGATTGAAATGAATGAGACAATTAACAGAAGTTTCACTTACACCGCCTCGTTGAGCCATAAGCTCCTGCATTCTTCTTTGCCTGATAGCTTCTAGTTCTGGGTCAGCCTGCAATACAACAACGTATTATTCTCTAAGCAATCAGCCAATAGTGATAAATCACATCCATAAATATAAATCCAAACAATTTCTTTAACGGACAATTAGACAACTAGTTAGATTCTGATTAGTAATTATGACATAGCCGGTGAGAGAAGGAAAAAAGTTTAGAGTAAACTGGAAACATACAACAATTTAATAACAACTATTGTAGCCAAAATCTCTCTCTCTCCCACACACACACACACACACTTGCCAGTTGCCACTTATAGCACATTAGAACTTAAATCCCCAACCTTAAGGTTACTTGGATGGAGTTGGTATCAATAGACCAGAGGATAATTGGTTAACAATCTTATCGATATCTCTTATGGCCAATAAAAGCTAAATGCCTAGTACACACACTTGTCGCTTACGAGAGTTGAAAACACACATCAGGTTTGTAGGGTGGGCAGGTATCATTGGGCAAATGCTTCTTTGTTGACAATTTATAATTTGATTCCGAAACTGACCAAAGCGTATAAGTTTTAGTTAGGTCATAAAACAAATATCCATCAATAAGTTCACACAAACCAGAAGGGGATAAACTTTCATCCTCCTACGCTTCATAATCAATTCAGGGTATCCACCTCATAGTTGATAGTATAAGATAAGATCACAATATTCATCTCACAACAGCCCAAACTAAAATATATTGAACTATGCTAAAATACTGTGTAGTAGTTTCTTGTTTGAAAGCAATGAGCATTGAGTATCAAACACAACAGATTAGATATCCTTGGTCCCATTATCAGTCCATTTTGGGAAACTAATCTTCCATTTTCGCTCTTCTTTTATGTTTTAACATTATTGGTATTGGGGATAATTATAGAACTTGAGGTTTTAGCTCTCATATAGTTCATATTTACACTTATATTGCTCCCAATTTTATGTTCTTAAAGTAATACAAGAGACAAAAAGTCCTAATCTACCTCTAAAAGTAACCCTAAAGAACAAAAATCAACCTAAACCTAAAACACAAATTCGTAATCCGATAAATTCACGCTTTTGCCTACAACAACTCAGCAGAATTCATATGACTATGAATTCACAAAATTATAGAAATTTGAGCAAATAGATCGTAAATCCTTTCAAAAGAGAAAAATGAGTATGAATTCACAAAATTATACTCCTGAAAGCCAGATTAATTGTAACCCTTGGTTCTTACATCTGAATCAGCATCTACATACATAAACACATACGCATATGGTTGAGAAGAGAAAGGATCTTACCATTAGATTGGGCAAAATACAAGTTGCAGATGGAAAGCTTCTTGATTTGAATTTCTGAGTGAATCGCCAAGAAAGAAAACAGTGGTGAAGTGGGTGAAAGAGACGACGATGGAGGTGGCGTTTAAAGGACGCGTTTGGGTGTGGATGTAAAAGGGCTTATATAATTTTTGAAAGCATAGAACGCAAATGGGCATAAACAATAATTGCATATTTCAAATTAATGTTTAATTAGGGTTAGTGGAATGTTTTTGGATGTAATTATTTTGGCTTTTAAGAAATTAGAATAAAGTGTTATCATGTTTGATTATATGTTTGGATGATAACACTAGAAAAATAGAATTTGTTAAAGAAATTAGAATATGTTTGTTTGGTTAACATAAGATGTAATTTTAAAGTTTGAACGGAATATTAGTAAATGATTAAAACACCTTTTTTATTAAACCGAAATCCAACTACCGTGGTTTTAATGGTGATGGTCGTGATGGTTTAGATCGGTGGGGTCACGATGGTGGTCAATAATGTTTTAAAACGGTGGTTTAAATCGATGGTGGTCAACGATGGTTTAAATTGGTGGTGGTCGACGGTGGTTTAAAACAGTGGTGTTGACGATGGTTCAGACTGGTGGTGGTCGGCGGTGGTTCAGACCGGTGGTTGTCGACAGTGGTTCAGAATGATGGTTGTTCAAATCAGTGATCAAAAGTTCATATAGGCGATGGTTGGCGATGGTTAGTGGGGATAACGATGGTTGACGGTGGTCGACGGAGGTTCATATAGGCAATGGTTGGCGATGGTTAGTGGGGATTGACGGTGGTCGACGGAGGTTCATATAGGTATGGATCAAGTAGGGAAGATAGGGATAGTTTTGTCTTTTTGAGAAAGTAGGATGGAGTGGAATTGAATTCCTTTTCAATTGTGATTGAATGACCAAATTTTTTAATGGTGGACTTTGTGGAACTCAGTTCAATTCCTAGTCAATGAAATTTATCATTACAATTCATTCATATTCTATTAGACTATTAGAACCCTGTGAAGCAAACACCCCGTAAGGATAGGTTAATTGATACAATAGGATAAATGTTTATTGATAATAGTTATTACTCTTATTACTTTGTTTGATTAAGATTATTGACCATCGATTATCTTAATTATATGGTATTGGTTTTATTTTACCTGGTAAACTTAATTATGTCCGTGCCAAACTTATTCTACAAGAGTCATCATTCCCACGTCTTGGGAAAGATACTTGGTTGATAGAATGACACGATAAGATTGTGGTAAAAACCATGGTTTCTAACCAAGTAACCGCTAGACAGTAAGTGTTTAGGTATTCTATGAGATATAGTAAGAGGTATGGTTCAGAAATGAAACTCAATGAAAATGCCTTAAGATTCAAAATATAGTGGATTTTTTATTAGAATGAAAACTTGGCTTTCCTACCTCTCAATTTCAAGAGTTGTTGATTACCCTTTTATAGTATTTGAAGTCATTTTTGTATACCACTTTGCTTGTATCTCCCTCTTTATGTCTAGAATGTTCCTAAAAGGTGATGAAATGCCAAGGATTTGTTTTTGTTCTAAAATTGTCAACGTTGGGAAGTGGTCATAATCTACCCCTTTTAGATACCATTGAGGATAAATTTGGATAAGATCATGTGTTCTAGTCATTTGGATCTTTCAATGTTGAAAGATAGTTTGAACATCCACACGAATATAAGTGAATAAGCCTTTTGTCTTGAAAATTGATTAAAGCCCTTATCCTTCGAGTATAAATGATGTGTATCTCTCAATTTCCACCCATAAATAAGAGCTCTAAAGATACATTATTTTCTACCTATAAATAAGAGTTTTGAAGATACTATCGTTTGAACCTATAAATAAGATATTTGAAGATAGATTCACTTGATTCTCTCATTATAGCATTCACTCTTAACTTGAAGATTCGAAGCACTAGGGTAGAGTTTGGTTTCTAGGATTTAGTTCTTCTCTTGTATTTAATTTCAAGTGCTATACTTTTGTCCACTTTAGCGACATATTCTAGTTGTATTAAATGCAGGTATTTTCAAAGTACATATTTACTTGTCATGTTCTTTGTTTTTTAATGATCTAAACAAATTTTTGGATGTGAATACGAGTCAAATTTTAAGACCAGTAGAAATTGCTAGTTCTTAAGATTGGTCACTTGACTGATCATTTTCGTATTTCGAAAGATATTTTAGAAGCCATATGGTTGAGGCTTTTCTCTTATACCTCGAGAAATAGAGCCAAAGCATAACTGAACTTCCAACTACGTAATATAGACTCGCGATAATCTTTGAGTCTTCAGGCATTGAATCACTATTAGATTGGATGGATAAACGAGTGGTGCCAGATAGGGGTGAGCATCGGAACCGGGTACCCGCTTTTGGAACCGGAACCGCTATAGAACCGCCGGTTCCGGAACCGGAACCGATGTGAGTGGTTCCGGTTCCGGTTCCTAAAATACGGAACCGGTAGGGACCGGTTCCGGTTCCGGTTCTCATTTTTGTGGAACCGCTAACCGCCGGGTACCCGCCGGAACCGGTTAGGCTATATATATGTATATATTTATATATTAATAAAAGTAATTTTATATATATGATCATTATGTTTAATAAACTAAATTTAAAATTATTATTTTACCACATTACGCATAAACTTAAGACGAATTTTTCACTCGACTTATTTATTCTCCTTTTTCGATATTTTTATATCGTATTTAACATTTCAAGTTGGGTTTTTTGTTATTTTCATTTTCAAAAATTGTCGTAATTGTTTATATAGTTTTTATCGGATAAGTTTTCATCGTTTTACTATTTATTTCGTTACGTTGTGACTATGTAATAACTAATAATTTCTTTTTTATAGCATAAAATATTAAAAAAAACATTTAAAAAATTAGACACCGGGTACCCGGTTTCGGAACCGGAACCGGCGGTTCCGGGACCGGTTCCCAAATATGAAGAACCGGTGCAACCGGTTCCGGTTCCGGTTCCTTCATTCTAGGAACCGCCGGTTCCGGTTCCGGTTCCGGTTCCATGAATTTTTGCCGGGTACCCGGTTTTGCTCACCCCTAGTGCCAGAGTGCCAGCCATTATGACAATTGTTACTATCACGGGGCACAATCGTGGAGGGTTTGGGAGCTACGGTACATAGCGGGCAACAAATACCCATGATTGTGACACTTTTTTCATTGTCGTTGGGCACTATCGCAATCGGGTTCTTAGGTTTTATTGAACAACTCCACTCCATTCTCATTTGTTTGATTTTGAGGCCGATTTTTTCTCTGCATTTTTTGCAAGCTTTTTCCTCCCATGCCCTTCATCATTAATGCAACCAATAAAATCCTCAACTGCACTTACTGTTCATATGTTTAGGTGTTGGATAACATTGATAGCAATTAGCAAGGGATCTCAAGACTCATACTCTTCATCTACATCTACAGTTTCTACACCACTTTGGGTTTGAGATGTAAAGAATCAAGTTTCTTATTTTATAAATTTTAACCTAACTTGGTATTTGAGGATTTTAGGGCTTTTACCATTCTTTGGAAAATGATAAATTATGTCTTACATGAGATGTTAAATGTATCCTATTTCACTTATTTGTGATTCAGAAATGAAAATGAATTACTTTGACTTCATTTAGGATTTCCCCCCTTATTTTGGAAGTGTTCGGAAAAAGTTGGTAGTTTGAGATAAATGTCAAGATTTACAATGTTTTATGCCTCATTGAGGCCATGTTGATGTCTTTATACATTTTAGAAGTAAAAGGTTATTTTTACGTTTATGGACTGTAACTAATATTGCATATATTGGTTCATGCACTTTGTCGACTAGTGTAATGGATCCATAGACACGTAAGTCTTATTTTTATTTGATGGGATGTTAACTTCCCTTTGGTGGCATATAATGGGAATCAAACCTCATGGTAAGTAAGATGTCGACCTGTATGGTTAAGCATCCTCCCATGAGCAGTAAGGTGTAATTCCATACGTGTCATTAAGTTACTTGAATTTGGATATCTCAAAGTATAGATCTAGAGGGGTTGAATTTGAGACTCCATAAGCAAGACTTAGAGGATTTGAGCTTGATAATCGTAAGATTATAATATACGTGTTTGATTTGAGCTTGATATATGATTTAAGCTTGATAAAATGACATGTATAACAGGTCATCTTAGCGGCGGGAGTTTTCGGGTTTGAATGGAGGGTCAAGTAGCCGCCATAGCATTTTTGTTGAATTATAGACTTGGCAATTTTGGATCTATAATGGAAATTCTTTTGAAGGGAGATAGAGACACCCATCGATAATCTAGACTTGTGTAGTTTAGATATGTAGGTTGCCAATCTTTTGTTATTTTAAACTTGCGTTTGGAAACGCCATACTATTTATCTCAATTACAGGGATGGATTCAGAATTTTTTTCAAACGGTGGCACCATTTAACTATAAAGAACATATATAAAGAAAATTTCCCCAAAATCTCTACTGGTCTAGTGGTTGGTTCATTGCTTTACAAAGGTGAAGTCTCAAGTTCAATTCTTGGTACAAGCAATTTTTTTTTTTAAAAACACTAAATTTGGAAAAAAAAAAAAAAATCTTAAAAAATGTCTATTACAAGACTTGAACCCATGACCTCATGATTATAAAGTAAATAACTAACCAACTCAACCACAGAAAACTTGTGTTTTTATTGTAGTTTCAATGTATATATGGTGGTACACGACAAATTGATACGGTGGCACCGTAATTTTTTACACTACGACGGAGGAATTTGACGGTGGCCCGTGCCACCGTGTGCCCCTCTTTAAATCCGTCCATGCTCCATTACCGGGTGATTGTTTTATAGAGACTATGCTTTTTCCACTATTGTTCAGGTTTAAATTCACCTATGTTCTTAGGGTGTTACAAATTGACACACACATGCACCATACACACACAATGAATGCCTCAAACCATCTTTGGAAGATACCAAACTTCGATGATCATACACATCAAAGACATTTACATACATAAAATCAACCCAACTCAAAGCTACATTCTCCTCAACTTACTAAAATTTAAACCTAATCCCAACACTCTCCGGTGGGGATTTTCTACAGATCAACCCAAGTCCAAAAATAAAATAATATGCTTAAATATCCATCGAAGCAACATAAAATGGTACAAAGACAATTTATAAGAAAACCCCATCCTTGTTTAAATCTAGAACCCCTTAGTGAAATCTCCAGACCAGGAAACCATCAAAGAAACCTACAAGATAAACCTCATCCTTGCTTAGATCTGGAACATAACAATGAAACTTGAAAACTAAAACCATTGATGTTCATTTGTTGCTCAATATATGGAACTACCATTGACGAGACACCTCTTTCACATCAATAAATAATAAACACGCATTTCGCCATTATTTCTCGGCGTCGTGAACCAACCCAAATCACCTCCATTTTCACATCTCTGTGTCCTATACCACAATCGTCCATCTGTTGGCCTGCATAACACAAACACCTTATAAACCATATTCGACACATACATCACACATGCATACATACAAACACAAATGGTGGTTGAGTAACCGATAACAAAGATGAAAAAGAAGGTGGATTGCTACCATGGCCCAAAATCAATTTGGATGGTTGAACGGTTGATTGGGGTAGGGGTTCACCTACAACAAGAACTATCTTTATGGATCCTACAAAAAGGGTTGAGATGTTGGTGGGAGATGTGCGAAGCGGATTGGCACCAATAAGAAAGAGGGGAGGCATCCGTTGAGAAAGACGCGAGGTAGTTTGGTGAGAAGGGTCAAGATGAGGTTCAACATGAATGTGTATGTGAGGCACCGAGAGAGAGAAGATGTTTTCTTTTTTAATTTCGGTAACACATGTCATTTCATGAGTGATCGATAAAACGATACAAAAACACACTAAACCTTAATTCTAAAAGGTACATAGCATAGATACCAAGTCTATAATAGTTGAAGTCTACGAGACTACAAATATCATTTATATATATTAAAGGAAAAACCAAGGAGTATGAGGTGGCACTTTCTAATGCCTAGGATCTCATTTATCTTTTTTCTCAAATTTTTGGTTTTTTTAATTGTTTAATATTGTAAATGACTTTTCTACCCTCATTTATGGATGTACAATTCATTATATACAAGGTCATTTTGATAATTTTACATATTTGCATGTAAGATAACTCCAAATAGCCTCTTCAACTTCATCATAATTAATTTATTCATTAATTCTCATTAATTCATTGATTAGAGATAATCTTCATGATAAATAGACACTATTCTAGCTACATCATTGTAGTGAGAAATTTTGTTTTACATCAAATTCAACTTCATAAATCGATATTCAACATCATCGCTATCAAATTCTTCATATACGTTGAGGTGTTTTCTTATCCTTAGTCCTTTTGGGAATTTTATCAATCTCATAAAGCATTTGGTGATGTTCTTGGTTTAGCTTTCAATCTCTTACATGTATTGCATAATAGCACTCGGTCATGTTTGTGGTTACCTTTGATTTTTATTGAAGATATATAAGAACTAACTTTGTCTTTTGATTATGTATTTGAGTTTTTCATTTTTATATGTAAGGGGAAGTAAACGTTGAATTTGCCGATGACTAAATTGCCATGAAGAGAACCTCGGTTTGTTCTCCACTTCTTAAATCTTGAAGGATTTTTTGTACTTCTCTTTCAAATTTTAGGGGTTTCTTAATCATGATTTCTATGGTTCTTATACGTTTTAGGGATTTTTTTTGCAGGCCTTCTTCATCCGTTCCCAACTCTTGGTATGTTCTTTATATGTCTTATGTTTTGTTTTGTATTTAGTCATTTTTACTACAACATATACATATTGATGTGTATTATTTTCAAATAAAGTTAAATGTCTAAAATTTGAATCAATGGATAAAGTTTGATCCAATATATAAGACTACAAAAGTTATTATTATTTTAAGTTTTTTATTAAAATCAATATATAAATGTAAGGGAAAATTTCATCTATGTCCTTAAAAACTTGGGATATTACGCATATATCCTTCTAAACTTCAATATTACGTCTATCTCCTTCTAAACTTCAATAACTCACATATATATCCTTTCCCCTTATTTAATTATATTTTAAACGTTTTAAAATATAAATAATTATCCCTAAATTAAATTTGATTTGCAAATGACAGAACTACACTTTCCCAACATCAAATTGAAATCAAATTGAGAAAGAGATATCCAATACTTCCAATCGATTTCACAAAATCGGCTCATCGAATTCTCACTTTCACAAAATCGACTCATCGAATTCTGACTTCCCAATCGATTTCACAAATAGACTTCTTAAATCATTTATTTCTTCCAGTCTGCAAGCATTCAACGACCTGCAGATCAGGAGAGCTTTTTGGTTTCTTGGCTTTTTGGTTTTTTGGTTTATTGTTTTTCAGTTTCCATTGAAACAAGTTGAAATTAGGAGAGCTTTTCAGATGGGATTTTGAGACATTTGTTGAAACAGGAATTTCTTTCTTTTAGGTCTGATGAACTTCAATCTGCAGGTCGATGATTTGAATCTGTTGGTCGATTTGTAGGCCGATTTGAACTTCAATCTGCAGGTCGTTGATTGTTTGCAGGATGATGAACTTCAATCATAGAGAAATCAATTACAGAGAAGATTAGTTGAGAAGTCTATTTGTGAAATCGATGAACTAGGACCTGATTTTGTGAAATCGATTGGAAGTATCGCTGATGTTGCTTAGAGTTTCAGGTTCTGTTTGGCTATGGTACTATGGCTGTTTGGCAGCGGATCAACTGCTATCTGGTTGCTGTTCAGATGTTGGATGGTTGCGGGTCAGTTGCCGGTCGGCCGATGGGTGGTGTCCGAAGTAATCAGCGAGTTCGACTGCGTTTGGAGTCTTGTATGGCTTTAAGTTTCGGTCGTGTTGTAGTTTTGTGGGTAACAACAGTTTCGGACAGATCCGTCGACGACCATCTCAAAGGTTTTACTTCTACCTCAAATGAGTTACAATCGGCGATTCGCGTGTTGGCTAAGTGTCAAGTGACAGGGTGAACCGAAGTCGAAAGAGCTTGCGACTGACTGATCGACAGATTCGTGAAGAATTCCCCGGCTAACATCGTTGATCTGCAGATTTGGGTAGTAACTCGGAGGGCAAAGCACAGAGGCAGAGACCGTCTTGAACTTACTGTTGGGGACTGATTGGTGGCTATTGTTTCGATGTCGAAGAAATGTAGCTGCTGGCTCAAATTTGTCTTACGGACCCAATTTGACTCTCACAAACCGCTTCTGTGAATTTGCTGTGAGTCAACCTGCACGGTCTCGTTATTGCAATTTGTTTGGCTCGACCAAAGGTATAGGTTGTGCAATAGTAGCGGTTTCGTTGGTTTCGGTGGTTTGGTTCCGGTTCGTTCGAAGGGTTTTCTGTTGCTTTGGCCTTGGGTTTAGAAGTTTTGGTTTTGTGTATTTTTGTTTTAAGCTGCTGTTGCTGCTGCTATTTCTTTTTTTTTTTCTTCTTGGTTTTGATTTTGTATTTTCTTGGTGGCATATGGATTGGTCATGATTGTTGTTGGGTGTAGTGGTGGTATAAAAGTAGTCTCTCTCTCAATTTGATTTCAATTTGATTTTGAAAAAGGGTAGTTAGGTCATTTGCAAATTAAATTTAATTTAGGGATAGCCATTTGTATTTTAAAATGTTTAAAATATAATTAAATAAGGGGAAAGGATATATGTGTGAGTTATTGAAGTTTAGAAGGAGATAGATGTAATATTAAAGTTTAGAAGGAGATATATGTAATATCCCAAGTTTTTAAGGACATAGATGAAATTTTCCCTAAATGGAAAGGACATTATAACCAATATAATATTTAATATTTTCCTTTCTTTATAAATGAAATAGTTATTACATTTAATATCATTGAATAAAATAAATATACATTTAAATATGTACAGTAACTCTCATTAATAAATAAAATGCTTATTACATTTAATATCACAAAAAGATTAAAAAATTACTAGAATCAAAAAGCTTTTTCATCTACATCATAGTTAATTATTCATTAATTTATTGGGTAGAGGCAATTTTTATGATAAATTATTATTCTACATAACAAGAATTGGATGATAGGAAATTTTTTGTTCCACATCAAATTCAACTTCGTAAATATATCAACATCATCTCAGTCAAATTCTTCTAACTTGAATTTTTTTCTTATCGTTACTCCTTTTGGGAATTTTGTCAATTTCACAAAAAATTTTGGTCATTTTCTTGCTTTAGTTTTCAATCTCTTACATGCATTCCACAAAACATATGGTTATGTTCATGATTTTTGGTTTTATTTTCAATTTTGACATTACAACATTTGATGCCCCTTAATTTCTATTGAAGGTAAGAACTAACTTTGTTTTACGATTTTGTATTTGGGTTTCTATTTTTATGTTGTAGATGGATGTAGACGTTGATTTGTTGGTGACTAAAATCTCCATGAAGAAAACCTCAGTTTAATTTTTTCTCCTTAAAGCTTGCAGGTCTTTTGTATTTCTATTATGAAATTTAGGGGTTTTTTAATCATGATTTTTTCGGTTTTAATATGTTTTAGCTAGGGATTTTTTTTGCAAGCCTTCTTCACCTATCACCAACTCTTGATATGTTCTTTTTAGGTTTTTATAAGCCTTCAGTTTTGTTCTATGTTCTTTCTTATTGATTTATGAAATGTTTCATCAAAATCGATTTAACAACTTTGATTCTATCTTATGTTTCAATTGGTTTATATGTTTTTTTATTGTTTCACTTTGGTAGAACAAAACATGAAGACTTATTTAAAATGTATTAATGTTTTTACCACCAAAAATCCTTTTTTTTCTATTGATATTGATGTTTCCTTTTATATTTGATTTAAGTATTTTAAAATAAAGAATGAAGACGTATTGAAAATGTATTAATGTGCAACGGCTAAAAGAACAGCTAAAATGACGAGATATTTCATATAAAGTGAAATGGCGATTCATATTAGGTTAATATATTATTTGTAAAGAATCATGTCATTTAACTTCAAAAAAATAATCTAAAAAAAAATTCGCCGCGCGGTGCACAACACTAGTTTTCATAGAAATCAGCAAACCGCATGGACCAAATCCGTAATTTTCACCAAAAATTAATATTTTTTGGTCAATTTTTTCTTTTTCTTTTAAGAATAAATCGTACGTAGCAAGTAGCAACACAATACCAGGCATCTGGCGCCCACTAGTTATCTCTCTCTCTCCCTCCCAAAAACCCAAAAACCCCTAAAACCCCAATTTTCCGCCATTGAAGAAGCTCCTTAAACCCCAACGGCCGCCATGAACGCCATTTTTACTCCTACGTCATCCCCCTTCTGAGAGAGATTATGCTTCTCAGGCATCGCTCTTCTCTCCACGGTCTCTTCTTCTCCACTCCCATTATGGCTTCCCACCACTTCCTCCATTTCAAACCTACCTCCTCTTCATTAAACTATAAATCCAATATACAACCACCTCATAACTTCATTTCATCTGGTTTGCCCTCAAATTCTGCACCAAAGTTGGTTTCTTTGTCTCTTAAAGTCTCTAATTCATCTTTTTGTTCTCATGCCAGTATCCCTAGACCAGGTAAGGTTATCACTCAGCTAAAGAACTTGACTTTATTTCTGCTTCATTTTGTTAACTTTGGATTGTGTATATTTAGTGTTAAGTTAGGAAAAACTATTGAACTTTAGAGTTGTTAGAAGTTCACTGCCATCAATTTTGCCATGGATGAAGTGTAAGGAGCTACTCAGTTGTTGTGCTACCAATTACCATTGCACATACTAATGATGCCATTATGTGTATCTATCAATAATCAACCTTTCTCACATGTTGGAAATTTTTACCTACAAGTCACTTACAAAGAACAATGACAATATTTTATCTCCATTTATACACTTGCAAGTTAAAGTAACTAATGTTTCCGACATTTGCGTTGAAGTATAGGATATGTAAAAGTTAACTTCGTGTTGTAGTTGTCGAGTTACTTTCTACCCTTTTGTTGAAATTTTCATCTTGGATTAAATTGTGACTTTTCACTTATGGTATCAGTGGATGGTTCTTGTTTTACTGCATATTTGCATGGGGTTGGCGTTTAAATATGCACAACTCCATTAGTTAGAGAATCCAAAGTAAATCGTGGGACCAAAATATTATGAGTTAACCTATTCCCACACCTCTCAATGGAAAGGTATTGCTCAACCACAAAATGGGCATTCATTGGTGATAGCCATTATCATGCCGAATTATAGTGTTGTCATTGTTTTTGAGTAGGGAAGCAACCTTCTTATGAACTTGATGCTAGATCAAGTTATTGCATCTTTGTTTGCAATTCTAGCTCACAAAAGGGTGAAGTTTTAGTCCTAGAATTAGCAAGATGCTACTGTATATCAGCAAGTACCCTAAGGTTTTGGTTAGGCTATCGACGATGACTCGATACACTACTCAGAGTTCTTGTTTCATTTTTTGGATGTTTCCTACAACCTTTTACTCGCATTCGCATCTGGTACATTTGTTCTTTATATTACCTGCTCTAATATTTTTATTATGAATAAATGCTTTTGTCTTGGTGTGCAATGGTTACATTATGCATTCTAGTACTAAGATGGCGATTCATTTGTAATAGAAGAGTGTTTGTTATCTTTTATTATGAGAGAAAGCATGATAAGTGCATTATTCTCATTTTCTATGTTGACAAAATTCTAGATGATTCTGAATTTCTGATAGGTGACTTGGCTCCGATTTTTTGTTTACTTCAAGATGAAAATTCTCAAAACGTCACATCCTTGGGTAGAAAAGTGGCTAAACTCCACAAGGGGGTCGTCATGAGCAAAGTTAGTTACGTCAGAATTTAAAGTGTTATTGCTTTATCAGGAAGTGTATTATCTCGTAGTAGTCACAATGAACTGCAGATGTTGTGGTATCAAAGTGGGGCCTGAGGGTGGGGCATGATGGGCATACTTGACTTACTGATTGTTTAGATGGGAGTCATGTGGGATGTCTTGGGAGTCATGTGGGATGTCTAGCTCGCACGAGGTTCATGAATGCTGGGGTTTACTTTTTACCCTAGGAAAGCTAGAAGAAAGTTGTTTTCTTTTTTTCAAGTTTTTGGGGTTCACTCTTTGATTGTGTGGATTAAGCTATCTGTCTGGCAAATGATCAAATGCTGTTTGATTGTGTACTGAATAAACAGTTTGAATGACAGTATAGACCATTTTACTAGTATTACTAGTAAAAGACTGCCAAAGTTATTACTTATTAGAATGTGGTAGAGCATGAATCAGTATTTCCATTAATAAAGAATGAAACACACAATGGATACTCAACATCTGGAACTCCCTAATAACTATTCCAACTATAACTATAAACACAAAGGGAAACTCCAAAAAGACTCGGGATTAATAGACAAATCAATATCAATTGTTCTTGAAATACAAACACATAGATTACTAAAACCTTGTTGCAAATCAGTAAATATTCCTTACTACAGCCACTAAAGAAGTTTGCTTACAAATTAGGTCATCATTTTATTCAATAGACTGTAAACAAATACTGCTTAATGGCTGTGCTAATCGGTCTTAAAACTCATTAAGCAAAAAACAAACAAGCCTGCATTGTTTCTGTTGCATTTGTGCTTTTAGGGTTTTGTACTATTGCCAGGTGGCTGTTGTATAGTCTTTGTATCTCCATTGGTTTATGGATATGTACTTCTTGATGCCATTTGATTCAGTTATCTGCCCTGCCTGAAAACAATTACTTCGTTTACGTACTCTTCTATACTACGCTACGTCTACCAAAAGTGGTTTCTATATTTTTAAAGTAAAAGCGTTGAGTCAATCAAGTTAAGTGGAGAATATTTCTCTTCTTGTTCTGGATAATCAATGATGGATGTTTCTTTTTTTTTTTTTGCTATAGTTTCTGAAGTATGTTTGGAGAAGCCTGATGAGGAAATAGTTGAATCCCAACAGCTAAAGCTACTTAGACTTAAATTGGAAGGGATTGGAATACCTTGTGGATCTTGTAGGCCTGGCCAGACATATGGCTTGCTCTGCCCCATGGTATGGATACATGCTTTTTTCTCTTTGATACTTTGGTTGCTTCTTTTCGTACAAACATGGGAATGTTACATTTCAACTTCTAGTCTATCATTTGGAGATCTTAGCTGTGCACATAGCACAGGTGTAGTCTTCTGTTGAATATCGATAATGCCTTTTGTGCTGCCTAAAACGACAAAGGCATCATTATGTTTGCAATAGTACTTCATCTCAAGAAGGGTTATTTGAAACATTACCAGTTTTGCTCTTATGGGTAGAGGTCAGGTACATTAGGCCTCCGGGTGGATATAGTGGGCCCGTTTGGTTATATTTGGTTTATATTGTAATTCCTCAAGTCATTAGGTTTCTCAGATTTTATTGAGTTATTATTTCTTTTCAATCCCCTTTTTCTTTCTTTATTTGGAGCAAATTAAAAAGGATGTTTCTTCTCCTCCAACAGTGCAAAGGTGGTGAGTCTGGTGAGAAGAAACTCTCTCTCTTTGTTGCTGAGGATGGGTAAGTTGCCTCATATTCTTGCAATTACTTTCTTGTTCATAATCTAATAACATGGGATTTGTTAAATCTTTGTAGTAATGCAGCTGCATGGACCTGTTTTCGAGCTAAGTGTGGATGGAAAGGAACTACACGGGTAACACGTCTCATTTTTTACTACTGGGTTTAATTTTAGCATTACGTTGTCTCTAATTGTCAAATGGTGTTGCAGGCTTTCGCAGATGTTAAGTCAAGTTACAACACGATGAGAAAAGTCTCCAGAGTGAAAAGAATTAGGGAAATTTCTGAGGAAGATCTGAACTTAGAACCTTTGTGCCACGATGTAACTTTTTTTACCCTATTCACTTATCTTATTTATTTTAATTGTGAATTACATAAAGTACTGTACCATATATATACAGAAAATGAGAAAAAGCAGGGGAGTTGGGCCTGGGTAGCAGCACAAATGACAAAGGACTCTTTTGACCTTATGTTTTTCTTGTTATAATTAGTCGTATGTATCTTTGTTAAATTAAAATAAACAACTCTAGGAGTGAGTCAGGTATGCCCCCCACATTACGGAGTTGGCAGCCGATTGTGGGCCGGTTAGGGTTCCCGGTATCAACTTTTCTCCAAAACAACTCTAGGTTATTTCTTCTATATGAGATGGAGTCTCTGTTGACTGCTATTATGAAGTAGTGGTTGGTTTTGAATCTTTTGATGATTCCTAAACAAAATAGTGAAGCAACTACGACAAGTAATTTGAGATGATTTCTGTGATTCAGTTACGTGAATATTTTGCTGAAAGAATGATATCTGAAGAGACGTTAAGGAGAAACTCTGTCATGCAAAGACGCTATGAGAATCAGGTACAGAGCATGACTGCCCTCTTCCCTTCTCCAAGTGGATTTAACTCGATAGCTACTTGAGGAAAACATCAAGTCAAATTAATCTGTTTGTAATTTCATGCTAAATGTTGCGTTGGCAGATTGTTATTGCATTTACTTATAGACGAAAGGGAGAACTTGTCAGTTGCAAATATCGAGATCTAGAAAAAAAGTTCTGGCAGGTATAAATTTTATCTTTGGAGATATGCTGCTAGAGGAAAGTTCAAATGAAAACTCATTTTTCATTGTGAATGTGAGGATCACTAAAACCGCGCCACGTGGCAATATCCACTATGAATATCATGCATTATTCAGAGTGAATATTGCCACGTGGCGCGATTTTAGTGGTCCTCACTTTCACAACCAAAATTGAGTTTACATTTGAACCTAACCCTATGCTGCTATACACATATACTTATAAGATAAATGATGTCACACTTTCAGAAAAAAACTTATGCTGGTTTTGCTCATACTCTGCAGGAAAGTGATACTGAGAAAATATTATACGGACTTGATGATATAGATGGCGCAAGTGATATCATCATTGTAAATTTTTCATCTTGAAATACATTTATTTACATGTGTGGCCCACTTCGTCACCTGAGACTTGTTTTTCTCATTTCCAGTGCTTAGTTTTTAATTTCTTAATCTTTTCATAACAGGTTGAGGGTGAAATGGACAAGCTTGCAATGGAAGAAGCTGGTTTTCGCAACTGTGTGAGTGTCCCTGATGGAGCTCCTCCGAAGGTTTCTGATAAAGCGTTACCATCTCACGAACAGGTTTAATTCAACTTTGAATATTATCATTTTTTTGGTTTTTTCTTGCTTGATCTTTTGTCATTGTGCTAAGCTCTTGGTAGCAGTTAACCCGTAAAATACGGTTTGGTTTTTAAAAACTCATTCCTAGGCATGTTTGGTAACTAGTTATTAAGAGCCTGGCCTTCGTGCCGGGTTATAAACTGTGATAGATTTTATCATAAGTAGCAACATGGATTTATATGAAACATAAAGTTTGTACATATGTTGTCATACGAAAGGTTTAATGAAATAAATAAAAAGATTTAATAAATCAATAAATAAAAAATATTAATTGAAAGAGATTTTAGCCTAAAGCTTTGGAAAAAAATAACATGTACTTACCAATAGTTTAATGAAATTATTTGATTATTTTTTTTTGATTAAAGTTATAATAATTTATAATTAACCAATAAAAGAAAATGTCTTAATAAAATAAATAAATAAAGTAAAAAAGTACCAAAACGTGAATTATGTAATTTGAGAATAAAAAATCTAAAGATGGTTTACTATAAGGACCAAATATGTAATTTAATCAAACATTTTTTTGGATGAGCTAACCACTTAATTTAACAAAGTTGGATGGAGGGATGAAAATAAAAACCACCGGGATGAAAAAAGCAGTTTCTAAAGATCAAGGACGAAAAGCGTTATAAAATATCAAACCACAGGGATGAAAATCGTACGTTAGTCTATTAGTTTACTGTTCAGCTTCCTGGTAAATGTTAAGATATTATAATTGGAAGCCAACCTTTTATTTTCTTTATGAATGGGCCTATTGCCATTTGTTTTGTCTATAGACAAGCGTATTTTTCTTGTTACCATGTTCAATGCTGCAGTTGTCTTTGATGAATGTAGGATACGAAGTACCAATATTTATGGAATTGCAAGGAGTATTTAGAAAAGGTAAGCTTAACTACTTTCTATTCTTTAATTTTCTATCTGTTCCAAAGTATTAAGCCAGCATGATTGTTCATATCTTGAAGGCGTCTCGCATAATACTAGCCACTGATGGAGATCAGCCAGGTCTAGCGTTAGCCGAAGAGCTTGCACGCCGCCTTGGTAGAGAAAGGTTGGGATGTTGACTTTATTTGTTAGTGGTGGTATAGTTTCTGGTTTCCGACACCACTCAAGTTTTTATTTATTGGTTAAACAGGTGCTGGCGAGTCACATGGCCAAGCAAAAATGAAAAAGAGCATTTTAAAGATGCTAATGAGGTTTGACACTCGTACACTGTAATTTCAGCTGTTCTTTTTCCATGATACACTTATAAAACTTCATACAATAACTTCGTAATTAGCAACTGAACATGGTACATATATTTGAGCCACATCACATGATTGACGATGGTAATCCATTATGCACTTAAGTACCACTTCTTTACAAAATGTGTTTGTTTAGCTAATTTCTCGCCATGTTTAATTTGCATTATAACCTCAAATAGCCACACGAAACTTGCAACTACCATTGTTTGTATACATTCCTACCTTTCACAATAGTCTTATATTTGTTGGCCGAATAATTGAAATATGTTACATTTCAGGATAGAGGTTATATTTCTGTTCATATACTTGCAACGCATATGTTGTAGATTATGACTGATACTGGTATATTGCATACTGTTCATTGTCCATTAAAGTCACGGCCTTTTCAAGCTGCATATCTCCAGCATTCTCACTTGTTGCAATTGCAGAACCTGAAGCTCTTTTTTGCAGGTCCTCATGTTCATGGGTCCTGCTGTATTGAGGGAAGTTATTCAGACAGCTGAATTGTACCCCATCAAAGGATTATTCAACTTTAGAGATTACTTCAGTGAAATTGATGCATATTACTATCAAACCCTTGGTAGTGAGCTTGGAATTTCAACTGGATGGAAGGCTATGGATGATTTGTACAATGTATGTTTACTTATTCTTCATAATTGTGCCACCTTTCCCTCTTTGTATATAACTACATGGCACTCGTCCGATAGTCTATCAAGTCTTTGATTTCTGAAAAGTTCTGTGAGTGGAGCATGAAATGGTTGAGCAATTAAAGGCTTTTTCAGGTGTATTAATTATAAAACATACTCAGCAATGATTGGTTATTTATACAGTGGGAACATTCAACACATGTCTATTCTAACAAGATATGTGTAAAGGAAAATAATGAGCTATATTTACGATAATATGTGGCAATTAAATCGATAACCGAAGATGTTGTAGACATTCGCAAAAACGTGTTAGGATTGCATGAATGTGCTATTGTAACAACTGTAAAGTTGCGTCTGCCCAGGTTGTGCCAGGAGAGTTGACTGTAGTCACCGGCGTTCCCAATTCAGGAAAGAGCGAGTGGATTGATGCGTTGTTATGCAATCTTAATGAAAACGTTGGTTGGAAGTTTGCACTATGCTCTATGGAGAACAAGGTATACCTAATAATTCTTTGTGCTTTCTAATGTCCATTTTATACAATCATTTGAATGCCTTCTTGACTACATAATTAAAATATGAGATTTATATCTGGGTTGATGGCTTTATTTTTTAAGTATGTAATATGTCTTATACCATATGGGTTTTTCCCTCATACATCTTCTATGTCTATGAAGCATTGATAGTTACATGGTATGTGGATACAAAATCAAGAAAAATGTCGTCCTTAACATTTAACTTGTAACCTTTGTTGGACATGGAAATTGATATTGCTTTTCTATTGATGCTTTTGCTTCTTTTTTACGTTTACTTTTTTGCATAGCCTCGTGCACTTATCTTTCTTGTTTTCGGAATGAGATTTACTTTCATTTTGTAAATTATATATGAATGAATATATTAGTTGCACATGTAGATTACTGATAAAGGGTTGCTGTGTTTCTCTACCTTTAGGTTAGAGAGCATGCACGCAAACTTCTCGAGAAGCACTTGAGGAAGCCATTCTTTGATGTGAGGTTAGCTCAGTTCGGACTGTTCTCATCAAAGTAGTTTGTTTTGGTTCTTAAAGTAGTTTTGTACTTGTTTATTCAACGTTTTCTTCTCTGTGATGCAACATTGTTCAATCCATAAATGATTAGATTCTACCAAAGCTATTAGCTCAAGTCCTGTTATGTATCTGTGAAATATCATCACTTCTGCTGGAAGCCTCACCTAGCTATCAGCTGACCAATTGTGTTAAATATTTGCTCCATTATGTTTTGCTACGTATGATGCCTCTACAATCAAGAAGGTTGATGATGTGAAATTAAGTGAGGATGAAATAGTCAGAATGAAAATCTTGAAGTTACTAACTTAAGGAACGAATATATAGGTAAATAACACACTACTTTAATCTCTAAAGAAATTAATCCACCGAGATTAAAGAGAAAAAGAATACTCTCGCAACCACCAAGATCAAAGATCTCAATCCCGTGTTTGGTTTGTTGGATTGTCTGGATTTGAAATCCTAGGATTTCTCTGAAATCCCTCAAACATAGGATTTCGAAATCCCAAGGGGTGGCTAGGATTTTGAAGGATTTCGTAAGGTATGTATATAATAATGTTCTAAAATATGTTAAAAACATTTGTTTTCTTATAATATTAAGGTAATTTAATGATTTTTTTAAATAATGGAATTCAAATTCATTCGAAATTCTACAAATCAAACACACAAAAAGATTCCGAATCCTCCCAAATCCAAATCCCTACATGAAATCCCCTCAAATCCAATCCATTCCTGCAAACCAAATGTTTTATAAGGGTATGTTTGGTATGCAGGACACGACAAAACATGACAGAACAAAAAACCTTTTGGCTCACATTTGATGCGATATTAGACTGGGATTGAGTGGGACTGAGTGGGACAAACTGTATCTTTTTGTCCCACCAAAATACATGGAATAAAAATTTGGTAGACGAGACAAGATTGTTAAATTACTAAACTGCCCATGTCAAATCAAAACTCTAAAACCCACCACAATTCTTTTTCCTATGACCTGCCTAACCCACTTTTGCTTATTATAAATACTTTATTCTTTCTTTTCATGTTTGCAGACATTTCTCTTACTTTTTGTTTATGATTTATCCCAGGTATGCGAAATCTGTTGAAAGAATGAGTCCGCAGGAATTGGAGGCAGGAAAGCAATGGTTGAGTGACACCTTTCATCTCATACGGTTTGTTCCAAACCATGGTTTTTTAAAGCGTGTGAGGCGTACCCCCGAGGCGCACCTCGAGGAGAGGCGGCCCAAAATCGTACCTGAGGCGGCGCCTCTCAATCCCTGACGAGGCATGCGCCTCGGTTGTCTGAGGCGTACGCCTCTTCTGAGGCAGTGAGGCGGTGGTGAGGTGTACGCCTCAATACAAGAGGCTAAATTAGTTAAAGAAATGACTGAACCATCTCTATTTCCTTTCTGAAAACCTTGTTTTCTCTAGTTCTCCTAAACCCTATTCGCTATTTGTGTTTTGTCGTCCGTGAGTTCCATTTCTCTCCCATTTTCTTTCCATTTTCTTCGATTCTCTTCGGTTCACAAGACTACTATGATAATGTATATACTGTATATACCTCTTTTATATCTAGTCTATACTACATGTTACATTCACAATCACAGTTCTATTACGGGTATTTAATACCTTTTTATGTTACTCATACACACACATATATGTTCTTCATAGATCGATACTTTTTCCCTTATCTATATTTCATGATTGTATAGAAGTGTATGCAGATTCTATTAGTAATTTTGGTATGGTCTATATGTGTGTGTATATATGCCATATATATATTTTGTCTAATACTCAAGTGTTGTGTATATATATTGCATACATGTCTTGAGTAGAAGCAATTTGTATATATATTTTCTGTAGTATATATTTTCGCCTCGAGGCTTACGCCTCACCTTGTTGAGGGAAAACGCTTTGAGGCACGATTCCGCTTTTTAAAACCTTGTTCCAAACTATAACATTGGTTGTTAAATCTTTGTTAGTTCCAAATCATGAAGTCAAACAATGGCATGAGTTGTTCGTACTTTTTTATGCTAAAAGTTAAATGATGGACTAGGTGCGAGAATGATTGCCTACCAAGTATCAGTTGGGTTCTTGATCTTGCAAAAGCAGCGGTTCTTAGACATGGGGTGAACGGACTCGTGATTGATCCATACAATGAGCTTGATCACCAGCGGCCTCCCAACCAGTGAGTGTGTATATATATATATATATATTTATATATACCATCCATGCATTTAACTCCTCCCCTATTTAATACTTCCCCTGTCCCAAATTAAATGTCCACGTTTCTATTTCAATTTGTTCTAAAATAAGTCACCACTTTCAAGTTAAGTGCTTACTTTCCAACTTTACCCTTAATTATGAGATGAAGAAATCTCTTCCTCATTAAGGGTGAAGTTGTCATTTAGTTATTTGAAATGTCAAATTTAGTAGCAGACCCAAGATTTTTGCCAAGTGGGTGCACCTTTAAAGTGGATCAAAGGCCTGTAGAGTCGCCCAATGTGTTTTTTTACCGAGTTCAAATTGAGTTTTATTTTTCTTTATCTTTTTCGAATTTTTGGTTGATTTCAAGGTTTTTTTTTTTTTTTCCTGGTATGTTCTTTGTATTTTCTAATAACCTGAAACACTGCTCAAAGTTTAGCGTGCATCCTTTTCATACCAAAAAGAAATTTCCTTGCGAAATTAAGTTGAGTAGGTGCACGACACCTGGTAATAGTTACACATTTCTAAGACTGTCTTTCTCGTCGTGGACATTTATTTGGGAAAGGAGGAAGTACTTTTTCTTTTTGATATTTTGAATTTTTTTTCTAAGACTTGAATCCACAACAGGACTGAAACAGAATACGTTAGTCAGATGCTGACGAGTGTCAAGCGATTTGCCCAACACCATTCATGCCATGTTTGGTTTGTAGCCCATCCTAAACAGGTTCGCAAAAACGTTGTATCTTTTTTTAATAGGGTCAGACCGACCATTGGTCTAACTTCCGAATTGTGTTTCAACAGTTGCAACAATGGACCGGAAAACCTCCAAATCTATACGATATTAGCGGAAGTGCGCACTTCATAAACAAATGTGACAATGGAATAGTTATTCATCGAAATCGGGATCCAGAGGCCGGCGCAATGGACCTAGTGCAGGTACTATGATCCCCCATCAATTTTGCATTAATCTTTGCAAACATGACCAAATCAAACTTAATTAAGTTATGCTTATCCTGTTTCTCTTAAATTGTGTTCAAGGTCTGTGTGCGGAAAGTACGGAATAAAGTATCCGGAACGATCGGTGATGCATACTTGACATATAATAGGTATGTTGCTTCTAATAATCTTTAACCAAATACAAGATATCCTTGCATTTATATTGCTATTGATTTTTAGGGTTTATATTTGGGCTGTTGTCCAGTTGTCCTCTCTACTTATGTATTTATTATATGGGTTATGTTCAAATGTGAACTCATCTTTATTGTGAACATGAGAACCACTAGTATCGTGCCACGTGGTAATATTCAATTTGAATATTCATGTATTATTCAGGCTGAATAAAAGCTTTATTCAGTCTGAATAAAGCTTAGGCGCGCGATTCAGAGTGATTGCGCCTAAGCTTTATTCGGTCTGCATGCATGCGCATCAGAGAGCATGATATTCATATTGAATAAAGCTTAGGCACCGATTTAGATTGTCACGTGGGGTGATTTTGGTGGTCCTCACGTTCGCAATGAAAGATGAGTTCACACTTGAACTTTCCTCTTTGTTATATATACCCCAAAGATAGAGAAGGAAGGAGGAATTTTTTCAAAGGGTTGCTTCAATTGACTATAAGAAAGAAACAAATATAGGGACAATTTTCACTATATTTGGGAATTTGGACTATTAGTTCTTGATTTAAAAGTTCAAAATATCAGAGAAGCTTTATGAAAGGATTCAATGTGTGATTGCATAATGGAAGTTTTTCTTTTCAAATGTATGTAGTTTATGGTAAGGAGAAGTAGAATAAAATGTTTTGAATTTACTGGTGCAGAGTAACTGGTGAATATTTGGACATCAAGTCAAAGGATGTGAGGTGAAGGGCTTCTCATCCATTTTTTTTGTTTCACTTTTTTGTATTATATTTTTAACTTTGTAAGCAAAGCAATCTGATGATATCATTTGCAAATATTGATATTTTATTTATATATAAATATTCATTTGATTGCATCTGCATTTATGTCTGTAAACATCTGTATCTAGATAGGATCGGATTGTAGATGAAAGATCGTGTGAGAAGGGATCTGGACCATTGATCATTTTTAATCTCAAACCCACCTATGAATTGCATTTGATAGGGAATTGACCCGGTGCATCTCATTGTGGAGATCCTTTCTCACCCTGGTTTGAATAAAGATCTTATAACTGTCCAAGTTTGAAGAGGGGAACATGCACACTTGGAGAGTGCACTACAACGAAGAGTGGTATGTTGTTTTTGGGAAGGATAAATCGCTTCCAAAAAAGAATCTATTGACTCTCTCCCATTTGGTTGGACTGTAGGTGCGATGATTTACTTCATGGGTCAACTCTAGCATCGTATTTGTGTCCGCACTTTTTTGAGAAAAACCAAACCAAACCAAACCGCACAAGCCTGTCTTAAAACTTAAAGAAGTCGGGTGGTCAAATAAGGCCGGTTAGGGTTAACTACAAGTATACTAATAATAATATATCAAAATTTAAAGCTTAAACATATCAAATTCTTAAAACTTGATATCATATTCTTATAAATTCGATCATTTGATATAATTGGATCTTTTCTTTTCAGTTTTACAACTTCAAACATATTTAAATTGTTCTACATGGTTATTCGAAGTAATGACACAATTATATATACAAATACATAAGCATAGGCATGAGATCATGTAAGAAGTATGAAAAATGTTTTCAAACTGTTGATCAATGTTAATCAAATACCATCCCATGAATTGTGGCTTAAAAGGGAATTGATATGGTGAATCACAGTGCATCTAATTTCGATGCAAATCATCCTACTGTTCATCCATTTCTCATCCAACGTTTGATAATCGCTTCTCACCAAGTTTGACACTTCTCAACTTCTCGTTGGAACCCATCCAATACATATATATATATATATATATATATATATATATGCATGCTGCCTTAAAGGGGATGCCTTGAAGAACATGGTCTTGCCGTAACTTGTAAAATTTGAGGCTTGAGCTGGCCGTCATATCATGCCATATTTTACGTCATTTAGAACATTGTCTCATAATAGAAAGTTCACGGAAGTGATTCCTTCTTATTGCATAGTTAAAAAATTACATGCATCAAAATGTCGATAGGTAAATGTCCGTTAACAAATATAATAAAACCATTTAAGGATATCTAGAAGTCATTTTAAAAAAAAACTAGTTATTAGTTGAACATGTAACTATTGACTAATAAATTAGCAATTAGCGAAGAGGCCAATAAACCATCAAATATATTAAGACGATTGTAAACTAACTTAAAATGTTGCAAGTTTTTGGTCATTTGTGTGAAATATAAAGGGATTAACTTAAAAAAGAAAGTAACATGTAATTCTTGAAACTCACTAAAAGCTATCGGAGTATTTCTTTTTTAAGAAAAAAAACTTTCTTTTATAAATTAGTTTATGTCTTGTAAGAAAGACTTATTTAATGAGTTCAAAGAATGCATAATAAAAAATTCTTATAACTAACTATCATAGAGAGAGTTATTATTAACTACCAATTAGAGTTTTTATACTAAAACTTTAGTTCTTACCTTTGATTATTTTGTTAAGTATTAGTTTATTAGCTTATAGAACCACTTGGATTGTAACATAGTGATAAGGTTTATGAGGATGTAGGAGAAATTTCATTTTCATTGGGTTCAAAGGGGTCATAAAAGCTCTTATGACCGTGAATGTTCATTTGCGATAACTCTAGACAACTTGTATCGTCGAACGATAATCGGTGTATGTAAGTTGACTCGGAAACCCAAGGTTACCAAAAAAATAGTGTAGTTTATTCAGGTCCTTAAATTGTTGAGTTGACAATAATATAGCATGGAAAAATGTACAAAAACAGCTCGTATGAATCGACTTATTGTCAATAAACATGTTTTGGGGGTTGTATACCAAACACTATCTAGGATAACACTTGTTAATAATTTTCTTTACTGGATGAATATGACAATAACCAATAATCTTACTCGATAAGTGAAGGTGAAGACTTCTACCTAGTTAGCATTACCAAGTAAGAGTATGGATGGCCGAAGTCCCGCAACTATTGAGGAACGCGATAGTGGGAATCCTCAAATGTATAAACTAGGGATAGGGGATACCTTTTATCCTGTTCTATGTACCACATATATGGTCATGTTTAGGGAAAACAAAAAAAAAACCATTAGGATCTTCCTTAACTTTTTCATTTTTTGAAAGGTATTCCCTCAAACTTAAATTTGCACACCGTGTGTAATAATAAATTGAGAAACCCATTGAGCATATATTATCTATAAACATAATTAAACATAACCTCAACGGGTT